>OX328128.1:77230100-77512759 GCA_946811695.1 Gonocerus acuteangulatus
ACGGATGTTCCTACTAATAAAAGAAAAAGTCCGTCACGCAGGAGCTGCATACCTAAGCACTTTCCTCAGAATTTGGGTAGTGTAGACTGCTTTCCAGAACAATTTGCTTAAAATATCCTACATAAGAAAAATAAAAACGTGAATAGTTCTCATTTTGTAATGAGTAACTGATCAATTATTAATTTGCATCCAGAGTTATGTTTACACATGGTACCTACTACACTACGTAATAAATACAAAAATCCTCATATTATCGTATTTTGATCTAACGCAGGAACAGGATACAGTCACTCTAGTGGCAGAAAGCGCTCCTTGCGGCGGCTTTGTGAACCTACGTCTGCCGGCTTTTCTATTCAAATATATTACAAATTAAACCCCCGCTTTCCGATTGACCGATTCAGCTCATTTTTACAACACTTCTTTCTCATGAGTTACCCACGACGTATACAGCGTTTCGTTACAATACAGCAGAAATTACGACCGGTATGAGTATATTAGGAATTTGGGTCCGGAGTAAATCCCCCCTTCTAATGAACCGATTTAGTTTCTTTTTACAACACATATTTACCTGTAGATTACCACAACGAATACCGAGTTTCGTCGAAATATACCAAAAATCACGGCTGGTAGTGGCGAATTGGTATTGTGGGTCCGGAGTAAACCCCCCCTCCTAATGAACCGATTTCGTTTATTTTTACAACACATATTTACCTGTGGATTAGCACTACGAATACCGAGTTTCGTCGAAATATACCAAAAATCACGGCTGGTAGTGGCGAATTGGTATTGTGGGTCCAGAGTAAAACCCCCCCCCCCCCTTCTAATGAACCGATTTAGTTCATTTTTATATCTCACTTTTCTCTCTATATTAACACTACGAATACCAAGTTTCGTTGAAATATAACAAATATTACGGCTGACATAGTCAAATAAGTGTTTTGGGTTCGGGGTAAACCCCCCCCTTCCGGTTGACCGACTTTGGTGGTTAACGAACTCGTTCAATCGTTTGCTAATTGAATGCTATATACCAAGTTTCGTGACGAAAAAACAAAAACTCTGGCCGCTATCGTGTTAACAGACATATATATATATATATATATATATATATATATATATATATATATATATATGCATATATATATATATATATATATATATATATATATATATAGATATATATAAATTTTAACGGGGGTCATTTTCGGTGTCTACTAGGTAGGATCGATAATGATTTGAAGAAATTTTTCAAAAATTCCGTCATGAGTCCAACCTCAATAGCTACTTTCCTTCGGAGGAAAGTGCTAAAAAGCTGGAAGGGTTAAAAAGGTTTTGAGTTTACTCTATACACTTTAACCTAGATAATTTGAATAACTTTAAAAATTGGTTAAAAACAAGCTGTTTTCGTACGGCAAACAATTTATTTAAAACAATATATTAAGTGAGATTGTTATTTACATATTTAGAGCTACTTCTTACAGCAGGGCTGAGTATTGTCACACTTAGAATTCCATTTTCTTTGCTCTTTTACACATTTACACTTTGTACTCTTGACACTTGTTCACTCCTAGAAGCTATATATTCTCTCTTTCATACTTTGCCTAAAGCACAGTAGGCATTCTATAGAATGACTAGGCAAAGTATGAAATATGCTTTATTTCATACATTGCCGGCTGGATTTAGGCATTCTATAGAATGCCTGATTATATACTTTGCCGGTAACATATACATCATTACGCGCCGGGCGTAGTTTTAACCCTTTTAGCACGGTTCGAATCGTAAGGCTTACGTTTTCGAGTCCATATGCTTGCTGATACACGTATTCGTTTGACATGTTCCTTGGCATAGGAAAACGAATGAAACCATTTTTAAGGCGATATAATCAGGCCCCCTAAGGGGAAAGCAACTCGACCTAGAAGATCTATTGTGTCCCTGATAATCTGCTGGTCACTTATAGCATCCCTGCATCCTTGAGTCACCCTCTGATCTTCCCAGGTGTAAGCTCAGAATCTCTTCCCGGGTCCGTTATATTTGCACTTCCAAAGTACATGAAGCGCCTTCTTGCGAGTACTGTACAATCATAAATTATATGTACAGGTGTTTCCTCCTCTATCCCACACATCCTGCATATGGAGGTTGTAGCCAGGCCCATGTCGCGTAGATGTTTGTTCATCTTTCCATGGCCTGTGAAAAGAGCAAAAGTCTCCCTGTAGACTATAGATTTATAATTTTAACACATTATATTATATTGTATGTATTTTACGCCTAAGGAGTGTGCAACGTGTTCACCACTCTCGCGAGCTAGACTTCTTTTTTACAACTTCTAGTTTTTATTACTAACCTGAACTATGTATTTTCCTTAAGTACGTGCTACGCCCAGACTGCTATACACAAGACCTATGTGTTGTATGTGCCTCTTCGATTTGAGATGTGTTCCCTTCACCTGAATCCAATAAGAGTCCAGACTTTACAACGTACTAACTTATACGACTTAGTCCGTCTAAGCGAGTGTTCCAGGCGTGGTTTACAGCTCGAGAAGATAGGAGGGTTATAAAAGAGATGGGTTCATTTGTCTACAAGTTTCTGAGTGAGTTTGCCCCCTTAAAGGCTCCATACAGACCACCATACACCAAATGTACATATTATATACATACTGTGATATGACAACAATGTCTTATTTACACATTTGATCTGATCTCAAACTATAACACAATTCTCATTCGTCACCACATTATGAAGTGTTGAGCCAGGACTCAGGAAAATAATTTTGAAAAAAAAATCCTCGAGAATTTTAGTTGGGTCTATTTTGGAGAACAACTGTCAGTGATTTTTTATAATTGGAACAATAATCATAATGAAAGGAATGGACTGTAGATTTACATACTAGTATAACAAACTAGCTGTAACCCGGCGTGCCGTATTACAGCCTAATATATATTCACAGAATACAAAACCAGTTCAAATCAGTGTCGCCCCTTCTTCTTCAACAGAAATCAAGAAAAGTGATCTTAACCAGCTTTCACTTTTTATATATAGCATACTTAGTACAAATAAAAAGATTAGAAACCAAATAATATAAAGATTAAATAATATTAAAATCTAATAACGCAAATGGAGGCGAGGTTATAGAGCACTGTAAGGTTATACAGCTCAGTGGTAAAGCACTGGACTATTATGCTGGAGGACGTGAGTTCAAATCCCGAGAAAGCACTAAAGATTTTTATCTTCTGGTGTCTTCGTTCGTGGGTTGGAATCGGCCTCTCTGACCGTCCAAAGGCCAATCCAGCGTTTAATTAATTTATTAATGAGTACCTTGGTACTAATGACCCTAGCAGTCGAAGCAGCAAGGGGAAAATCAGGCAGCCGGAGCATGGTAATGACCGCACTATCTCCCTAGTGAGCCCTATGGTCATGATTCAGCCTTTTACGGGACTGACTTTTTTTAATGCAAATAAAGCTAAAGAACATAAAAAAATAAATTTCCCACAGGGCGACTTTAACATCGAACCTTGCAGTTACCGGCAACCAGACATTAGAAACAGCATATTTAGCTTTGGCCGGCACTTGTCAAACTACTGACAATATGCCACAGGAGATAGAATGATGTTCAGTTACGGTCCGTCTTGGTGAATATCTCATTTTTCAAAGAGACGATTTCTTACAATTCACTCTTCTGAAACTGTTTGGGTTGACAGTTTAGAACCCCATTATGACTCTCCCCCCCAATCAACACCTACCTGTGTGGCAAGTTAGGTCTGAATCGGTCAAACGGTGTGGATTTCTATAAGGAATAGACAGACAAACAGCAGAATCGGTCAAACGGTGTGGATTTCTATAAGGAATAGACAGACAAACAGCAGAATCGGTCAAACGGTGTGGATTTCTATAAGGAATAGACAGACAAACAGCAGAATCGGTCAAACGGTGTGGATTTCTATAAGGAATAGACAGACAAACAGCAGAATCGGTCAAACGGTGTGGATTTCTATAAGGAATAGACAGACAAACAGCAGAATCGGTCAAACGGTGTGGATTTCTATAAGGAATAGACAGACAAACAGCAGAATCGGTCAAACGGTGTGGATTTCTATAAGGAATAGACAGACAAACAGCAGAATCGGTCAAACGGTGTGGATTTCTATAAGGAATAGACAGACAAACAGCAGAATCGGTCAAACGGTGTGGATTTCTATAAGGAATAGACAGACAAACAGCAGAATTTTATATAAATAGATTTCAACGGATATTTAAACGACCAACAGTTGTTATATCTTAATCCTTATTCTGGGTTAAATTGTATCCCCCTCTCTTCGTTCCTATATTTATTTTGGACACCAATACGATAATGTAATAATTCAAAAGTCCAATTATACTTATGTCATAGTTTCCATATGCGAAACGAAGATAAATTTCGATACTAAATTTATCACAATATAAAAGCGATTTATCCAGGGAAACCGCACAAGATATATTGCAAAGCTTATAACATCCATCACAAGCTAAACTTTCCTCTGACACTCCGGACAACTGCAATTCTGTTCAGAATGGATATGAAGGAATAGGAACGCTTCCTTCTGGAAGTATAAAGGACGAGAAGGTCCTGGTGAGTTCGACCAATAAGATGATATCCTTATTTATTGTTCCCTCCTTCCTTTGGATGCGAAATTACCTTTTCCAGGATATAAATCATACTGAGTGACAGCCCCGCTCCTTTTGAATTTCCCGAAGGCTTATGTTTGCAATATCTCCTCCTGTTGCATATCGGGGAATTATTTTCACAGCATGAATTCTTATACGAACAGCTTTTAGGCCGAAGGAAAAATAATGGAAAATGTTCCGAGGAGAATTGAAAATGCCTGTCAGACAGGAATTGGTTTTGTCATTCAAACCCAAAATAGTGGTGAAAATAAGAGACGGAAAATGTTTCTATGAGCAAATATTGTCAGAAGTTGAGCCTGGGTAATATGATTAGAAAATTGGAATCATTTTTAGCTCTTGTATGAAATATTGTACAATAAGTCCGATTTGTAGGAAGTGCGTCATCTTAGGGCGGTTCCCTTCATATCTGTAATGCCATTAGTAAATGAATAGATGCGATTATTGATAGGTTTTGATCTTTCGTGAAAAATCTATATATATATATATATATATATATATAAAAATCACGTGTCTGTCTGTTTTTCTGTTTGTCTGTTTGTTTGTTCCTTATACAAATCTGCACCGTTTGACCGATTTTGACCAAACTTAGAATAATGGTAGGTCTTGGTACGAGAAATCTCCTAGGCTAGGTCAAAAAAATCTACCAGCTGTCTGTCTGTACGTTTGTCCCTTATACAATCCACACCGTTCGTCTGATTTTGACTAAACTCGGTACACATGTAGATCTTAATCTGGGGAGTGTCGTAGGCTAAGTCAAAAACGTCTACCAGCTGTCTGTCTGTATGTTTGTCCCTTATACAAATCCACACCGTTCGTCCGATTTCGACTAAACTCGGTACACATGTAGATCTTAATCTGGGGAGAGTCGTAGGCTAGGTCAAAAACCTCTACCAGCTGTCTGTCTGTATGTTTGTTCCCTAAAAAAATCCACACCGTTCGACCGATTTTGACCTAAGTTGGAACACAGGTAGATCTTGATACGGCGATTGCCATAGGCTAGGTCAAAACGGCTACCATCTGTCTTTCTGTATGTTCGTTCTTTATACAAACCCACACCGATTCAAAGATTTTGATCAACTGGGCACAGAGGTTGGTCTTGATCAGGGGATTGCCATAGGCCAGGTCAAAACCGTCTACCAGTTGCTGTCTGTATTTTTTTTTTTTTTTAAATCCACACCGTAAGACCAATTTTTACCAAACTTGGTATATATGTATGTCTTGATACGGGGGGGGGGTGTTATAGGTTAGGTGAAAGTCGTCTAGGACTCACAGTTGGGAGGCCACGGGTTCATAACAGTTACAGATTCGTGTTATTAGATTTTAATAATACTTATTTGGTTTCTAATTTATTTAGCCTTTTCTATATGCAGAAAGTAGGCGTAGCATGGCACGCCGGGTAACAGCTAGTAGGTGTAGCATGGCACGCCGGGTAACAGCTAGTAGGTGTAGCATGGCACGCCGGGTAACAGCTAGTAGGTGTAGCATGGCACGCCGGGTAACAGCTAGTAGGTGTAGCATGGCACGCCGGGCAACAGCTAGTAGGTGTAGCATGGCACGCCGGGTAACAGCTAGTAGGTGTAGCATGGCACGCCGGGTAACAGCTAGTAGGTGTAGCATGGCACGCCGGGTAACAGCTAGTAGGTGTAGCATGGCACGCCGGGTAACAGCTAGTAGGTGTAGCATGGCACGCCGGGCAACAGCTAGTAGGTGTAGCATGGCACGCCGGGTAACAGCTAGTAGGTGTAGCATGGCACGCCGGGTAACAGCTAGTATGAAATAAAATCTTGATGTGAAGGTAGTGTAGGACGCCACAACAGAAAACTGGCATTATCCTAAGCGGAAGTGATCTCAACGCTCGCTCTTGGAAAACATTATTACCAATTTGTTTCTTATTTTCTTCCCTTTACTGAAATACTCATTCCACTGTTAAATCTCTCTCTCTCTCTCTCTCTCTCTCTCTCTCTCTCTCTCTCTCGCTCTCTCTCTCTCTCTCTCTCTCTCTCTCTCTCTCTCTCTATATATATATATATATATATATATATATATATATATATATGCCAAACTTGGCACAAAGGTAGGTCTTGATCAGGCAAGGCTCGTAGGCTAGGTCAAAAATGTCTACCAGCTGTCTGTGTGTATGTTTGTTCCTTATACAAATCCACACAGTTGGACCGATTTTGACCCAAGTTGGCACAGCGGAATGTCTTGATCCGGGGAGTCCCGTAGGCTAGGTTAAAAACGTCTACCAACTGACGGTCTGTATGTTTGTTCCTTATAAAAATCCACACCGTTCTGTTTCTAATTTATTTTGGCTTTTCTAGATGCAGAGAGTAGGTGTAGCATGGTACGCCGGGTAGCAGATAGTATACTTAAAAAATTAAAAAGTAAGATAAACAGAGTGAAAAATCCTTCCAAAAGAACAAAACTTTCAAGGTTTTTATCGGTTATTTCTCTGACTGACATTGCCCCATCGACAATTGCTCTAGAACCTTTCTTTATAGAGAATTTCGTACTTGTTTTGAATGGTTATATTGCAATTACCACGATTTCCCAATTATTTTCGAGACACATTGTAAAAATAAGAAGTAAATACCTACACAATGTCCGACACTTAAAGTTGCGCATACTACTCATCAAAGCAAGCACACATAATAAAGTTTCCCCTCTTAAATTTTTGATTATCAGCTCTATTATTATAAATTCCGACACGCAGGAGCTGCGTCATCTTAGCGCGATTCCTAGTATCCTTTTGACCAGCTATTTCTCCGAATGAGATCGCGCTATCAAAAATCACATAAAACTCTTAATTATTGAAAATCTCATAAGCTTTCGAATAGATGCAATACATTAAGTACTATTCGCCAAAAAAATCCCATTTACACTATATTTTTTCCCCATTCTTCTTGCTAGTGGTTATAGATATGGCCTTGGAAATGGATTCGTTATTTAGTATTTGTCATATACTATTACTTATAAAATGTGCACCTGTAAGCTTATTAACGCAAAAACGTAAGCGTTGAGATTTTCTTCGCAGAAAATTCGTCCAAAAAAACATATTCCGGTAGACGGAATTTACAGAAATACGTGAAAATCACAGTGTTCGTACCACGGTTGTTCGTTGAAATCAGAGTGTTTTTGAACAAAATTTCATCAAACTCTATTATATATATATATATATATATATATATATATATATATATTCAATTCCGTAATAAATTCGTAATATGGGTGGCGAGCTAACCACACATGGGGATTTAGTGGCCCCTGAGGAGGTGGCATAAAGGCCACGAAGCATGTAGGGCGTGCCAACAATAAAATAGTACATAGAAAATGGAGTACTATTATTTTGACCTGTGCCATATTTATAAAAAATAAATAAATAAATATATATATATATATATATATATATATATTTATATATATATATATATATATATATATATATATATATATATATTCGAACCACCGTTATTTTAGTGATCCGCAGGTTTTTTTTAAAGGTAACATTTTCTAGACGGTACTCATAAACGGGGCTCCTCCCTACGGAGGGAGGAAGCCCTCTTGGCATGAATCAGCTATAGGCATTTTTTCTGTTTCCATATTTTCAACGTTTTTCCCCAATTTTAAAAACATTTATATTTTATTTCATCTTTTCAGGGGGCGAGGTTAGCTCAGTGGTAGAGAATTCGACTCATATTCTGGAGGACCTGAGTTTAAATCCCGAGCATAGTACTAAAGGTTTTTATCTACTAGTGTCTTCGTTCATGGGTTGAATTCGGCCTCCCTGACCGTCCCTAAGCCAACCCAGCCTTTAATTAATTTAATAATGGGTACCTTTGTGCTAATGACTCCAGCAGTAGTACTGACCACACTATCTCCCAAGTGTGCCGTATGGTCATGAATCAGGTACCTCTATAGTATCTGCTTCTCAGGGCCCTCGTGGCCTGTTCCGGGACTGATTTTTGTTTTCATCATTTCATTATCTATATATATAAAAATCACGTGTCTGTCTGTTTGTCCGTATGTCTGTTTGTTCCTTATACAAATCTACACTGTTTGACAGATTTTGACTAAACTTAGCACACAGGTAGGTCTTGATACGGGAAATCTCTTAGGCTAGGTCAAAATAGTCAAATTTCAAAATTTGGTCAAAAGGTCAAAAGTTTTGTTCAAGAAAAATTGGCTACACTGAATCATTCAGATTCCGACGGCCATTTTGAAGCGACAGCCATTTTGAATAATGTATCAAATTTATTTGCTGATGTTCTTGATAATTAGAACAACTCGAACTCATTGATGACTTTACATCATTATATAATCATGTAATGCAGTTTATTTCAACAGTCACTGTCTAACTAATGTGTGCTGGGCTTTCCTTGATAAGAGCTATCTACTCGCAGGCTGTCGTGCTGGCCTCTTTCGGCTGCGTTATGAATTTCTAGACAGATATAAACAAATTCACACCGTTTGACGGATTTTGACGTAACTGGGATACAAGTAGATCTTGATATGGGGAGAGTCACAGGCAGAAAGTAGGTGTAGCATGGCTCACTGGGAGACAGCTAGTAGTCATAGGCAGAAAGTAGGTGTAGCATGGCACACTGGGTAACAGCTAGTATTCTATAATTCTTTTGCTATCTGAACATTTATCAATTTATATACAGGTCTATTACAAATACCATAGTTCACAGGTTATGTTTTATTATCTTGTCAAGCAGCATTTATATCGAGCTGTTTAATTACTATATTAAGGATTTTTATATGTTGTAGATCCTAAGTTGAAAACTAAGATGTTCTAGGTAGTTGGTAACAGCTTATTAAGTCTTATAGTATTGTATTTTAATTACATTTTTGTCGTGGAAACGTTTCGGCTATAAGCCATTTAACTATAAAATTCTTTTAACCAAATAGTTCTAGATAAATATCTATTAATTTCCAGACATGAACCATAGAATTTTATATATAAAAAATGAAATTTCCTCCTCAAATTAAATAACATCAAATTTACAAGCACATAACCTGAAGATATAATGTATGTATAACAAAATAATGCAAAATCATACAGGTCAGTTGTTGATACATTAGTATACTCTAATTTTTATATTTATTAATTGTTCATATTTTAACTTAATATCCTAACCAGTATAATTACTTGTATTTCACAGACAAAGAGGATTGAAAATGGCTTATAGCCGAAACGTTTCCACGACAAAAATCTAACTAAAATACAAAACTATTGAAGACTTAATAAGCTGTTACCAACTACCTACCTTAAGGATTTTTTTTCTTAATTGAATAAAATATTCTTAATTGCCTTGTGGAATAATATTCCCCAAAAAATAAACAAACTGCTAATGTCACTGACAGCCTATATCATCCTTTGAACCACACCCCTTATTATGCAGCGTTTTAATAAAAATGAAATTCAATGAAAATTGAATTATAAAACATTATTGCACAATTGCAAAATTCCAAGGAATGAATCACCAAGTCCAGTCAATACAAAGTAACGTCATTAAGTCAACCTAATTAATAAGAGTAATTTGTCTTAAATAAAATGAGATATCTAATCTTGAAGGACGCACCACCTGAAGACATTACATTTATCCCGAGTATTTATGACAGTATTTATGCTGATAGTTCTACGACATTTCTTCCAAATCTACAATTATCCTGTGAATAATGACTCCAATAATGCTGAGGATAGTTCATTTATCTCAATTAGCAAATATTGAAGGAGTGGAGATTATAATTTATCTCCAGATTCCTTTTTAAAATTTAAAAAGACTTTGTTCCTTTAATTACACAAGTTTACAATAAAAATTCTAATTATGTTTTTAAAAAAATGAGTAGGGCAGCGGCTAGTCTATGACCATCTGATCGCTTAAATGGTCCAATATTGTTGAAATGTTGGGAAAAAAATACTTAAGGCCTCCTTACTCGTTAAGGAGGCCAACCTGCCCCCGAAATATTATTTGTAGGGCAAAATTGGAGCGAAAAACATTTTATTGGTAATTCGACGTAGGTGTCAAATGAAACTATTTCGAGTTTCATATCGTCCCTACCATGTCAAACTATCGAATATGAAAAATCCCATTTTTCGGATTCGAGAATTTGCTCTGGGATTGGGAACGATACAATTTGTAGCAACTCCAATCCCTTTAGAACAGCCTTTAATGCCTTAAATAAAGTATCAAATAAGACCATTTTTACTATATACTAGCTGACCCGGCGAACTTCGTACCGCCTAACAGTCGATTCTTTAATTTTTTTTTTCTTTTAATACTTATTCTGCTATTTGGGACACAGGGTCAGCTAGTAAGATAAAAAAGACAAGAAAAAAGAAACTTAATAAGTCACCATTTTGTCAAAAAATAAAAATTATAAAACACTTAAAATTCTTTTAATAGTCACTAAAAATGGCCCAATTCTGGCGTTAATAGCCAAATTGTTGATACGCCGTTAAACCTTAAACAAAATAGTCACTAAAAATCACAATGAAAATTACAATATCATATTTCTTATTATGATACCTACTTATTATATTTCATTTTATTTTTACTTATTCTAAATTAAGTTTCATTTTTATTGTAGTACTTAATGGTACACGATATTTTTTGTTTCATTACCTGACGCGTAAACAAACAGAGCAGATGGTTTTCCAACACGGAAACAGGCAACATACAATTGACCATGCGAGAAACATGGGTATTCTAGATTAATACCACAAACACATAATGACTGCCCCTGGGATTTGTTTATAGTCGAACTGAGTTGATAGGTCCAACAGCAACACAGTTGTCACTGTAATCAATTGACAGCAGCTCGATTCAAACTTGCACCATTATTAGTCGAATGTCGGGCTTCACGGGTCTGTCTTAACCGTATTCTTTCACGTTCATTGCGATCTTCACGTTCATTGCAATTTTCACGTTCCTCGGCAGTACAATAAGATTGATAATTAATTTCTTTTTTTTTTTTTTGATACTTTGAATTTCGGGTTGTTCTGCCTAAATTTGTCCGCCGCCTTATAGGACGCATATTTAGTAAGTCACAAACACACAACACTTTAGTAATTTTATAGAAATTTGTGGCTTTTAGATTTAGTAATATTATAGATACACAGCAAAGAGATGTTTAAATTTCAAGTGACATTTTACAACAGACAATTTACATTTTACCAAAGACAATTTGTTTTGATGTTACCATCGTATAAAATTTGCCAAATATTTATATATAATAGATTATTTCGTCAATGGATAGAATATGTTCGTTCATTATTTTGCGCCGATTTATATATTCGATAGTTTGACATGGTAGGGAAGATATGTTGAATCTGGAAAAAACCTGAGGAAAGCGGAGGAAAAACTGTTAGGACCCCATTCGAAAGCTTAATAACTTTCCTTAAAGACGTTTTTCCCCACTTTTGCGATCTTATTGGAAGGAATCGGTTCTTAAAATTCAAAATAATTTTATATTTTTTATTATCTGTATTAGGGCTCATCGCAATAGATGCGAAGCCATTATAATGAAATAGATAAATAAATAAAAATTCGAAAGAGTGAGCTTAGTTCTTTTGAAAGGGTTTTGTCTCTGATTCCCTTCATTTTTCAATTGTTTGTTGTTTTTTTAAAGCAATCTGAAACGAAGAGGTGGAGTGAGTATTACACGCTCTGAGAGTCAGTTCCTAATTTTAGTTCGCGTTCATAAATATATATATATATATATATATATATATATATATATATATATATATGTATATATATAGGGGAAGGTGTTGTACCTTTGACCACTTTGCAAAATTTAATTTTTTTTAGCTTGAATTCATTTTTTAAATTTAATTGTAATTAGTATTCTATTAATTATCATATTGAATTTTTTCAAGGTTCTAGCTTTACATTTAATATTTTTAATTAATGTTTTAAAAAATAATCGTACAGTGGTCAAAGGTACAACATGTAGTTGTACCTCTGACCATGGGGTGTTGTACCTCTGACCACGTAAAAACAACACAGCAGTACAGGAAAAAAATTGTATTCCGTAATATTGTAAGTTTAATAAATACAGGACAAGGATGTAAGCATAATAAAAAAAGCTATTTTTGATATTATGTTATGCTTAATATGCTGAAAAATCATGTCCAATCGCTAAACGTTTTAACTGTCAAGCAGATCCACTAGCAATGGCAGGGTACGGGAGTTTAGCCACAATGTCTTCAACATCAATATCATACAAATTTTCATATTCTCTTGTAAACTTGTAACTTTCGTTTTTTTTTTTCACCTTCAATAATTAGCTTTTAGGAATATCTGTCAGGACAAGAGGTTTCCCTTTAGGCCGGCCCCTATTTGACATTTTCCTTGCCTGCACTTTAGGATGAGGCCTTACAACTTGAGGTGTAACGATAAGGGGCGATAGGTTCGAACTGCTGCAATGAGGATTGATAAAGTCAGTTTGAACTTATTTCATTTTTTTTTTTTTTTTTTTTTTTTTTTTTTTTTTTTTTTTTTTTTTTTTTTTTTTTTTTTTTTTTTTTTACGGCGCATCTACTTCTAGGTCATTAGCGCCGACATCCAGGGTGCAGCGAGGAATTTTCCCAGCGAGCCTTGAGATGAGAAAATTCCTGCCGGAGGTGGGAATCGAACCCACCATCTCCCGCTTATGAATCCAGCGTGCTAGCCACTAGACTACGGGAGACCCCTATTTCATTTATTATTTTTTAAATTCTTTGAACATTTGAAGCAACCAATATTAATTATTTTTTTAAAAATTGTAGCAGAAGAACATATAAGTTGAATTATGAAAAAATTACTCAGGTGTGTTGTACCTTTGACCTGGTCAAAGGAACAACACCTAGTCGTGGTCAGAGGTACAACATCCTGGTAGTGCAAATATATATATATATATATATGCCCTATATATATATATATATATATATATATATATATATATATATATTTAAAACAGGTAAACGTTCCATTATTTATCTATCCGTTAGCTAAAGCCCTTAACTAGGGATGACCTTCTTGCAGAGAACCAGGCTTAGTGATTCAGCTATGTTCTATTTGATAGATATTATATGCGGGGAGATGTGGGTTCAAGCCTGTGGCATGTTAAATTTTTTCTAAAAAATTACCCGCTATACTGTGGACTTTTAGATTTCCAAAAGATATCCTTGCAATAACGTCCAAAAGGCCGATGCGCCATTAACAATAACAAAAATATTTTTTTTAAATATTAATAATAAAAAAAAAATAACAAAGTGAAACTTACCTTGTGGCGGTCCCTCATTGAGCCTCTGCCTAGTATCGCCATTTTGGTCATAGTCTCTTCTTGCAACCTCTTGAGCGAGTTTCCTTTCGGTCCGAGCAGCTTACCGACAAAATTGAACTGAAACAAAAATAAAATATTGTCAAATTAGAAAATTAAAGCCATTCTATAACTACTAATAAAAGTTTTATTACTATAGTTTATTATTAATGTATTGTCCTTTTACTTTTCCTGGTCCTCCGTTTCTCTCTTTTAGCACTTTCTGAATGTACGTATTAAGGTTGCGCTCAGGTTACTTTTACAAGGCTGCACGACACAGCCATATACACTAGCTCATTCAGGATAGACACCATAACAAACAGACTACAAAAAACCTACAAGGAAATTCACAAATTTTGCAAAAAATGGATAATTAAAATTAACCTCGCTAAAACAGACGCCATAATCTTCACAAAAAGACGCCCAAATATCCCAAGCAAACTCTATCTTGTAAACCACAGTATTTCATGGACAGAGCACATTAAGTATTTAGGAGTGACTTTAGATAGAGGCCTAACATTCACAAAACACATAAAAAATAAAACCGAAGCTGCTAAAAATCTACTTTATAAAATTTATCCTTATTTTAATAGAAATTCAAAACTAAATCCGCAAAATAAAATGATTATCTACAATAGTGTCATCCGCCCAGTCCTTTGTTATGCCTGCCCAGTATGGAGCTGCACATCAACTACAAACTACAAACTACAAACTACAAAAAACTACAAATTATACAAAACTGCTGCCTCCGAATAATCAACAATTATCCAAGATACACAAAGATCACACACATCCACGAAGAACTAGAAATAGCTACAATAACAGACTACATATACAAACTTACTGACAAGTTTTTTGGACAAGTAACACATTCCATTAATCCACACTTAGCAAACATAGGTGACTACGACAAAAAATCACTAACTAGATACGTACACAGACGAACTAAACACATTTTACTTGACAGGCACAATGTAATGTAATTCAACTTAGTATTAAAAATGTTCTGGGTTTTTTAAAATTTTTCCCAAAAAATTACAAAATTGTTAGAATCAAATAATTTCCTATAAATTAGCAAGAACATGTTTATTGTAAATATTGTAAATAAAGCTTTATTTATTTACAAGTCTGCGAATGGGCCACACGTGACTCACTCACTTAATGTCAAAACACCCCCCACCTCAATGCTCACATCTAACCACTAAACATATTCTAATTAAGAACCCAATCTATAGCGATAATAGATAAAAGTTTAAATTAAATCTTCCCTGGGCCAGATTTTAGAAGGCAATGATATTAATAATGAGGTAGACTTTCTAGAAGATATACATCTCCTGGACAACATTTGAAGCACCTTATTTAACGTTACTATAATAATATTTCTATTTGACTTATAATTATTCTCATCCCAGAGCAAATATATTACACAATACCCGTGCTCTTCACGGAAGATAAGTAGTTATTTTATTGCGAACAATAATGTATCATCAAAATTAACGCTACTACATAATTTTGTGCAGTTTATTATAGCACGGTTGCCGTCATACTATAAGTTATTCATTAATTGATAAGTAATCAAAGTATAATGTTTCTTGACATTGAGTCGCTCCGGACCAGTGTCAAGAAACAGATAACGTAGAGATAACGTTATCTATAGGTTGGCAGGAGTTTAACCAATGCAGGTTAAAATTCGTTGTCAATAATAAATGTACTTTATAATTTAAACATGTATGCTTCGAAGATGTCATTTGGTAACACCTATTATATTTGCGAGCATTATCAAGAAGTGTTCTGACTGGGGATGTTGATGGGTGAGGAGGCTGTGCAAGTGTTCGGGATATTATTACCTCGAATGGACTACCACCGGGTATAGCGTAAGCTCTATGAGGGACAAAATCACAGTTTATTTCTAATAATTTAAGGACTAAAATTAACCGTAATTAAAAATAATACTATGAAATAGATACAGTACGGTAACAGATGTTCTGTTATCGTCCTAGCAACGCATGCTGCCTAGGCGAGCATGCTCTCGTTAAAAGTAAAAATTCAAACCCCTCTAAAAATACGTAAAAATGTGAATATCAAAAAAACCTTTCTTAGCAAGTGTTTACATCCTAAAGAGAGTGTCCATGCAAAATATGAAATTTTTCTGTCAAGCGGTGTGGGCTGGGCGATGATAGTCAGTGAGTCAGTATTGAGAGTGAGTTGTATTTTACAAATATACAGTGAATTAAAATCCTCACCACAAAAAGACCAACCTGAATATCACCAATAAGTAATAGGTTAACAATGAGCCTCATAGGTTGAATTTGCACATTTAAAAATAATGTGCAAGGGGTTGCGCCTATTAAAGACATTTTGAAAAATATCTTAAAATCTATCCTATTTAGTAGGAACCGAAAATATCTTAAAATCTATCCTATTTAGTAGGAACCGAAAATATCTTAAAATCTATCCTATTTAGTAGGGACCGAAAATATCTTAAAATCTATCCTATTAAGTAGGGACCGAAAATATCTTAAAATCTATCCTATTAAGTAGGAACCGAAAATATCTTAAAATCTATCCTATTTAGTAGGAACCGAAAATATCTTAAAATCTATCCTATTTAGTAGGAACCGAAAATATCTTAAAATCTATCCTATTTAGTAGGAACCGAAAATGGTTTTCCAATTTCACCATGTATCAGAAGTAGCTTGAGAGTCTGGATATAAATCTTGTTGTATAGCTGTTTGTGTTTTAGGTTTGAAAAGTAGTATTTATGAAATAGGTACCCTTCGTCAACGGTCTTGAGCATGTCTTCTTAATTTTTTTGTAGCGTGCCACAGGTTCAGTTTTGCTTGTCGACCCCTTGATATATATTTAGGTGTAGAAATTTGAAAAGATTGTTTTCTCTAGGCCAATGTGCTATGAAATGGCGTGATTTCTAACCTAGACTTACAGGACAACGACTTAAGCTTTTTTAATAAGGCTTCTGATGGAATACGTTAAGAAACATCTGCCCCGATAAAATATGCGTAAATGTGATCTTGTCGTTTTGTTTTGGTTTGCTTCCATATCGCCCAAGATAAACACCACCACCTTGTCAGAAAATGAGGACACAATTTTTGCATTAAAGATGGAGCAGAGCCATCCCCTGCTTAAGTCCTTGCTAAGCCGGATCAAGTACAAGTAATCCCTAGTGAAAAGTGCTCGCACCCCCCCCCCCCCCCTCCCTCTTCCCGCCATTTTCATTTACCACAAAGTCCTTGGCGGCTTTTCTTTTTAACCCTTTTTCCGCTAGGGAAATCCTTTTTTGGAAAATTCTCCTCTTTGGACAAAAGAATATTTTTTCTCCCTTTTATGTTCCGCTGCTTGAAAACGATTTCTCGCCCCTCAAAGCGAATGTAATTATACACAAGAGGGTTTTCTTTATGAATAATGGGCGAATATTTAATTAAATTCAAAAAGGAAAATTAATAAAGTGAAAAATGATTGACCGAAATCCGATTTTTTTTTCTGAATAATTTGATTTATTTTATAATTTTTTCCTTCTTTCTCCGTTAGAAATTTTAATTATCCATTTTGGAAAACCTTATTTTCAAAGTTAATCATTACTATCAAGTAATCTGTATAAAAAAGACCGATTTGCATGACCTGCGTCAACTTAGCACATTCTTCACTCAGAGTTTCATTAAAATCATAAAACTCCCATAGTGTGATTAAGTGGATCGTCCTCAGGCCAAACGCATTTTAGATCGATGTTCCATGAGGTGATGGCTGAAATTTGTTATATTTATTACAAAAATACAGTTATTAAATACTTTGTACCTAAATTAAACTATTCCATGGTGGATGTATCATCTTTTTACACAGGGAAGGTCTAGATGTAAAATTTTTTGTATAAACCTAGTTTTTTTTTAACCCTACGTCGGGCGCAATGGTTCTATTGGGACGGGTGGGTGGTTTTTAAGGTACCTCCGTGCCGTACCACAACACAACGTACTACTCTCTTCAGTACCTTCCTAGGTCGGTACCGTCTACGCGGCATCGCTCTTTAATTACCTGTCAGATCGCTTCGGAAGTGGATACAGCGTCGCCGTCCCAATAGGACCATTGCGTCTGATCCCCTCACAAATATTGAAGTTTGAAAAAAGTATTTTTTTTCTTAAGCAGTTTTTTCCCCCAAAATGCCAAGAAAACATTTGATCTGACCATCAGAGCAATGGGAGGTTGAGTTGGGGGTTATTCTAGTGTATTTTCGAGGACTAATTGAGCTCAAACACAGAAAATATGTTTATAAATAATGATAATTAGCTCACATTTACCAAATATTCATGGGCTTAAAAATGTTCCTAAACCTTTTGTTATTTGCATGATTTTGACTGTGGGCGATTAGTATACATCCATAGAGAGTAAATATGTACATACACAGAGAGTAAATATGTACATCCATAGAGAGTAAATATGTACATCCATAGAGAGTAAATATGTACATCCATAGAGAGTAAATATGTACATCCATTGAGAGTAAATATGTACATCCATAGAGAGTAAATATGTACATCCATAGAGAGTAAATATGTACATCCATAGAGAGTAAATATGTACATCCATAGAGAGTAAATATGTACATCCATTGAGAGTAAATATGTACATCCATAGAGAGTAAATATGTACATCCATAGAGAGTAAATATGTACATCCATAGAGAGTAAATATGTACATCCATAAAGAGTAAATATGTACATCCATAGAGAGTAAATATGTACATCCATAAAGAGTACATATGTACATCCATAGAGAGTAAATATGTACATCCATAGAGAGTAAATATGTACATCCATAGAGAGTAAATATGTACATCCATAGAGAGTAAATATGTACATCCATAGAGAGTAAATATGTACATCCGTAGAGAGTAAATATGTACATCCATAGAGAGTAAATATGTACATCCATAGAGAGTAAATATGTACATCCATAGAGAGTAAATATGTACATCCATAGAGAGTAAATATGTACATCCATAGAGAGTAAATATGTACATCCATAGAGAGTAAATATGTACATCCATAGAGAGTAAATATGTACATCCATAGAGAGTAAATATGTACATCCATAGAGAGTAAATATGTACATCCATAGAGAGTAAATATGTACATCCATAGAGAGTAAATATGTACATCCATAGAGAGTAAATATGTACATCCATAGAGAGTAAATATGTACATCCATAGAGAGTAAATATGTACATCCATAGAGAGTAAATATGTACATCCATAGAGAGTAAATATGTACATCCATAGAGAGTAAATATGTACATCCATAGAGAGTAAATATGTACATCCATAGAGAGTAAATATGTACATCCATAGAGAGTAAATATGTACATACATCGAGAGTAAATATGTACATCCATAGAGAGTAAATATGTACATCCATAGAGAGTAAATATGTACATCCATAGAGAGTAAATATGTACATCCATAGAGAGTAAATATGTACATCCATAGAGAGTAAAAATGTACATCCATAGAGAGTAAAAATGTACATCCATAGAGAGTAAATATGTACATTGTGCTGATTCATCTATTTGCAACATTTTAATTTTTATTCCATTTCTTAGATGTCTACAAAAGTTCTCAATTTTTTTAGAACTCAAAATGCATATAGGACTTTTTTAAGGCCAAAAATTGGCGGCTGTCCTATTAGGACGATTGCGGAAGATTAGGGCCGGGGATTGCCACTGATCCAACATTGGTCTAAAAATATGTAACAAGGAATGTAAAATATTTTATTACGTAAGGCACTTATTTCCTTCTTTATACATTGACAATAATTATAACAGAAAAATTACTAAGTAATAAAATTTCAGTTATAATTAAATCTGCATGCTGATGGACATAATGTCACATAGGTCAATCTTCAGCAATGAAAAATCTTTTTCTAAGAAAAATGCAAAACCTTGTATCAACTAGCAAAAAAATAAAATTTAATTACGAGTGCATTAAGGAAAAATATATCGATTTATCACTAAATAGCGAATAACTAAAATAAATGAAAAAATAATGGATATTAAAAAGTTGTATATCGTATTGGATTATTACTCCTTTATAATGGTGGCTGAGACCATTTCCGAGGTATGGAATACTAACAATTTAGAACTTGGAATGGTTTTAACCAACAAAAACGCTATTACACCTATAATAAAATATTTTTGATGAACTAAGTAATCTTATTCAATTTCCTTTGAGGGTTTTATGTCACAATTTTCCGATCAAACTAAAATTTCGGGGGGATGCAGCCCACTCTTATACAAGCCCATGTTTTTAAGGGGCCAATTTATCAATAACAAATGAATATATATTTTTATAATATTTATGTCATAAGTGTTATGTGCTATGTTAAAGTAACAAAAAAAAAAAAAAAAGTTTTAATGCTTCGAAAACGAAATGGCACCGCTGTATCTGACAGACGGAAACCCTCTTTTTTCACGGGCCATAGTCTGCAGGCGGCAATTTTTAATCTAGAACGAAAAACTAAAATTAATATGAAAGAAGAAGGTAAAATCAAGTAAAGTAGGTAGGATTTTCAGAAAATATTTATTTTTTAGAAAATGGTGACCAATTCTTCATTTTCTATTAACCCTAATCTATAAACGTACGGGTCGTATCCGACATATCTCCTCATACCCGCACTGGAACGTCAAAGGGCTTCAGGTACCCTCTCAGTCAATCCCGCGAATGCCACGGACCACGTTTACGTCTGTCAGGTAAGAACTATATTTTTTTTAACAATCTCTCAATATAAATATTTCCCGAGCCCGGGTCGGATACGACCCAACGTTTATGATAATGTACTTGATTATAGAAGCTATTGTTCCAGGTTTTCATTAAAAAATCATGGCTTCTGGAGAAAACAAATTCCTCATAACCATGGAAGAAGTTATAGCCGAATTCAGGTGACAAGAGAAGCAATCTGATGCGGAATTAGATGACCAAATTGATGAAATAGATTCAGAGTCTGACGATGGTATTCTCTCAAATGATGACGAAGGAGTCGAGGAACTCTCAAATCAAGATGATCAAGAATATCAAGACATACAAGTTTATTTTTTCAATTCGAGCCTCTTTTGTCCCTGTGTGCCACAGTGCCTGTGATTATTTTACCAAAACAGAAATGTGTTCCTCAAGTTTTATTGTGATATTAAATTAGTTATTGCGTGTACATATATATAGCTGTTATTACTAATTTTTTAACGTGTCCTAAACAATTTACTATGTTTTCTTATTTTTTTTTTTTAGAATTAATTTTTCTTTCCTGAACTCAAATGCTTGTTTTCCTTTATGAATTGTCTTTTACGTTTCAAAAGTTTATTTTATTCACCTAATATTTGAAAATAAACGCGTAAATCCCAATAACTTATTGCATTTCAGGCCCAAAAATGGTTCTGGGTCGGACACGACCCAACGTTTATGTGTGAGTGTCAACCCTAAAAGTTTATAGAGGAGGGTTAAAAAACCCGTCGAAATTCGGTCATAAAAACATTATGATTCAATGAATCTATGAAACCAACGTAGTTTACTAGTAAATATCATTAAGTATCTGCAGTAAAAATTTGAAGTTGATCGGGTGGAAATTGAAAGGGCTAGTGTATCACCCGATTTGAAAAAAAGGTTTTGAGAAAATCGACATTAAAGTATGTATGTATTGAAAAGTTCAACATTTCCTTTTTATTTTGTTTTCAAAATTTCTAGAAATAAATATGGCCCGATATTTATTACCTGGCTGGGGCAGTAATACGGAATTGCAATTTATGAAATATTCCTGACAGTGATTGGTGTTTCTGGGAAAAGGTATTTATCAAAGTAAAAAGAGAATATTCGATTTAATTAAGCAGTAAGTAATGTTGGCGCGACTACGACTTGGGCACACCCGTCTTACGCACTCGTATCTAATGTCCAGGAAAACTCCTCCCCGATGCCTTACTTGTCGAAAACCCCTCACCGTTCAACACATTATTGAAGATTGACGGAAGTACACAAAACTCTTTCGGCAGCTCGGGATATCAAGAAAGATAGCAGAGGCTCTCGGCAACAAACAGGCTGAAGTTGACAAAATAATAAATTTTTTAAAGATAACTGGGCTTAATAGATTAATATGAAAATAATGTTGCCCTCTATTTAGGGTCCTTATGTGTTGGTTTTTTTCAGTCTAGTACTTGTTTTTAATTGTTGTTTAGTAGAATGATTGTTGCACGTTTAATCAATTTATTTAGTTTTTCCTTAAGTTAGCAATCTGTGATAATTTGTGATACCATTTATTTATTTACTTATTTTTATTTTATTTCTTTTTTATTTTTTTTTTTTATTTATTTATTTATTTTTTTTTTTAAATCTCATAGTTTCTAGTTTTAACTTAATATTGTTTAATATTGTTATTCTTTTAATATATTGACATATGTATATGTTTAGTTTCTTTAATTTGTAAGTAACTTTTGGTCTCGAACCTGATATCTGTATTTTTAAAATAAAATTGTCTGCACTTTGACAATAGCTATACCGGGGAGTGTGTCAGGGGAAAAAAAAAAAAAAAGAGAGAAAAAAGAAAAAAAGGAAAAAGGAAAAAAAATCCCCTAAACAGAAAGTGAGGAAAAAAAAGAATGTGGCAAAAAATATATACAAAGTACAAGGTCTAATTTGTTAATAAAAAAAAAAAAAAAAAAAAAAATCCTGACTCCCTAAGGTTCACCGGGAACAGGGGATGAGTGGTTGTGCGTTGCAATGGCATAGTAGGGCGCTGACGACCGTGAGGTTTTTCGCCCCATATTTTCTAAACAAACAATTAAGCAGTTCTGATAATAGGTTTTGGAGACCCGGTAGCCGTGAGGGTTAAGGCGTGAGCTCTTAACACTCCGTGCCAAAGGTCGTGGGTTCGATTCCGACTTGGGGTGGTGGCTTTTCTTTCGAAAAAAGAAAAGGCATCACCCCTATCCTGGCTAGAAAAGGGTGGTAACCTATAGATAACCCGTCCTAAAATTCGTAGTTAATAATAAATGGACGTTAAAAGTTAAATATAATATGATAATAGGAGATTACAAAGTTCGTTCCAATCCCCGCTTTGTTCAATAATCCTCCCCAAAGGTTTTAGTATTCCGACAAATCTCTAATAAATTATTAATTATATGTTTCGGGGATTACAATACCGAACATTAATTTATTTAATTTACGCAAGGACAGGATTATTTTAAAAATTATTCAATTCAATACTAGGTACTAAAACAAAACAAACATATCGCACTAATATTTCTAAAGTGACACAACTCAAAAATCGGTGTTTTTCAGTTACGACTATGAAAGACATGGTAAATATCTCTTTATCAACCATCAAAACTGTATGTACCTAGCTTCAGAGCTTGTACACCAGAGGGCACTTGTGTCACTCTTCCTGTCTAAATGCTATGCTCCCTACATAGGCAAGAGTGACACATATTTAGGTGAGTTTTATTTTGAGTTGTGTCACTTTAGAAATACTAGTGCGATATATCGTGGTACATAATTTTATCAGGAGTCATATTCAGTAATTTGTTCGAAATAAATAGTTCATATTTTTCAAACGCACCAAACTTTATTTAACTTCACTTTGATATATAAATTTGAAACGATTGAAATTCACTTCAGCCATTTTTGTCTTTTTTTTTGTCGGAAACATTTCATTCATTTGCCAACAATCCCACAGGATAGAGGCATCTTAATAAACATTTTAAGACACAGTCTTGAAACAGGTTTCATTAGATTTACCCTATCTAAATACAAATAATATAAACTTGCCAGGTAATACGTAAAAAAAAAAGTCCGTCACGCAGGAGCTGCATAACTAAGCACTTTCCTCAGAATTTTTGTAGTGTAGACTACATTACTGAATAATTTGCTGTAAATAACCTATATAAATAAAATAAAAACGTGAATAGTTCTGCTCATTTGCATTTCTTATGAGAACTGTTCAATTATTAATTTTGTAAATAATTTGCTTCCAGAGTTACGTTAATATATGATACTGTACTACTTAATAAATACACAAAAACTTTATTTTCCGTCTTTTGATCTGACGCCGGAACAGGACAGAGTCCCCATAGTGGGTGATAGCGCTCCTCGCGGCGCCTTTGGGAACCTACGTCTGGCCGGCTAATTCCAATGAAACAGAGTTTAAAGTAAACCCTCCTTTCCAATCGACCGATTTACTTAATTTTTACAACAATTCTTTCTCATGAGATACCCATGACGTATACTGCGTTTCGTTACAATACAGCAGAAATTACGACCGGTATGAGTATATTTATACTTTAGGTCCGGAGTAAACCCCCCCCCCCCTCCAAATAACCCGATTTAGTTTATTTTTACAACCCATTTTTCTCTGTTGATTACCACCACGAATACCGAGTTTCGTTGAAATGTAACAAAAATTACGGCTGGTAGTGGCAAATTGGTAATGTGGTTCCGGAGTAAACCCCCCCCCCCGGTGGACCGATTTTGGTGGTTAACGAACTCGTTCAATCGTTTGCTAATTGAACGCTACATACCACGTTTCGTGAAGAAAAAACAAAAACTCTGGACGCTACCGTGTTAACAGACATATATATATATATATATATATATATATATATATATATATATATATATATGTAACAGCGAGGTGAGATCCAACAACGCCATCAAGGTCATACGCCTCACTTGCCTCTATGCATATCTCAGCGGGAACCCGCGAAAATATAAAATTGCGGGTAACGAAAAGCATGGGAGGTAATGCCGGCTAAGGGATTCTTCCTACGGTATTGTTAGGTTTAAGGGCTACTATTCGGGAGGATACAGACTATAGTACTGCGGAGGCAGTCTATGGCCAGACCATCCGCCTACCAGGAGACTTCTTCGTTCCTACTAAAGTTGGCACTAATCTCCACAACTTCCTCGATAACTTAAAAGAGGCATTAAACCAACTGAGTCCAACCGAATTCAGGCAGAAGAATAAAAGCATCTTCGTCCCACAAGCCTTGAGTACTTGCAGCCATGTGTTCCTGCGTGAAGACAAGATAAGGACGTCCCTTGTTCCTCCGTATTCTGGACCCTAACTTGTTATAAGCCGAACTGAGAAGCTGGCAACTATAAAACTTCCAAATCGCGAACTCACGGTATCGTTAGACGGAGTGAAACCTGCCTACCTTTTAGGAGCATCTGAGGAAGACACAGACATCTCTAAGAAGACCCCAATCACAGAGAAGAAAATGCCAACGCAAACCTCAGAACGCATCCAGAAACAGGATCCATCATCTACCATCAGTCGATACGGACGAGTTAGGAGGCCAAATGTTAAGTTCCTTGACGCCGTTGTTGGGGGGAGCACTGTAACAGCGAGGTGAGATCCAACAACGCCGTCAAGGTCACACTACGCCTCACTTGCCTCTATGCATATCTCAGCGGGAACCCGCGAAAATATAAAATTTGCGGGTAATGAAAAGCGTGGGAGGTAATGCCGGCTAAGGGACGAGAGGACACCATGTGCTGTTGTGAAATAGTGTCGAAAGTTTTTAGTGGGATTCACTGATGCCAGACCATACTATATATTATTTACTTTCGCAAGTAATAGCCTAAGGAACATATGTTAGTTGTTAAGCATAAGTATATGAGTGCAATTAGGGATGCATGAAACATCATCATATTTATTATATTTTTTTATAAAAGCATGCAGAGTAGCACCTTTTTAATTTCTATTTATTTTTCATTGTATTGATAAAAGAATGAGCAAATAAAACTAATTATTTATATCGGTGCATGTAAAAGATTTGTTTATATTTTATTTTAATTATTATTATCCGTAGTATGCAAGTAGCATGTCCTTTCATTAATTATATTGTCATTAATTAAACAGAATTTTTTATTTATTATTTTACAATTACCTCACCCTCAAAAATCGATTACCTCCAAAGAGGTAACATATATATATATATATATATATATATATATATATATATATATATATATATATAGATTTGAAGAAATTTTTCAAAAATTCCGTCATGAGTGCAACCTCAATAGCTACTTTCCTTCGGAGGAAGTGCTAAAAAACGAAACGCGCAAATCGTTTTTTTCGCGTGAAGTCCGCGCAAAATACCACATTGTTCCAGTTTGCGGGTACAGCAGATTAACGAACTTGTCTTTTCGTTTTACTGCCAAATTATATAAAACTTAGTTAGCATAGATTCTACCCTTTCATATTTCGTCATCAAGTTGAGGCCATAGCAGTTTCCTACCTAGAGGGAAAGAGCGCGATAAAACCCACAAAAATTAACTCTACAATTTTTCCAAGCATTGTAAATAATCTCGGATTGTGGTATTATAGAACATGATGTCTGAAAAATATGTATTTTTCGTAAATCTTGAAAAAATATGACATACCTCTCACTCAATCATTTTCTGTTTAATATTTCTCTCAAGATGGGAGCTTGAATTTGGTATTTATTAAAAGAGGAGAGGATATCGAGTGATACATTTCTGAAAATGTCTCTCATGAATTTTACAAGAGGGAGGAAACCGAAAGGCGCCACTAGGAGTGGAGGGGCGTCTCTTGAATTTTAACCAGCGCCTTTCTCCCCCCTTCCTCCTACCCGCTACCAGAAGCCTGTCCAGATAGGACATCAAGATTGGAAAGGCGTTAGAATCACGATAAGCTGCTCGGGCTGCTTGTGGTTAATGCATAATGTCGAGGAGAAAGCGTCACGTCGTCATGGCAACCTAATCATTTATCGACACGACTCAATCAACAGGCAGCTATGGACGATGTGTTGGCTGCGGATTTAGCCGGGGTACTTCCTGACACGGTTTTGGTTAATGCATGATGTCGAGGAGAAAGCGTCACGTCGTCATGGCAACGTAATCATTTATCGACGCGATTCAATCAACAGGCAGCTATGGACGATGTGTTGGCTGCTGATTTAGCCGGGGTTCTTCCTGACGCGGTTTTGGTTAATGCATGATGTCGAGAGAAAGCGGCACGTCGTCATGACAAGGTAATCATTTATTGATGCAAATAAATCATCAGACAACTACAGGTGATGTGTTGGCTGCTGATTTAGATGCACTTCTCTTTGAGGTGGTTGTGTTTAGTGCAAGAGGTTCAGAAGAAGGCGTCACGGCAACCTAATCATATATCGATGCAATTAAATCAACAGACAACTACAGGTGATGTGTTGCCTGCTGATTTAGAGGCACTTATCTTTGAGGTGATTGTGTTTAGTGCAAGAGGTTCAGAAGAAGGCGTCACGGCAACCTAATCATATATCGATGCAATTAAATCAACAGACAACGACAGGTGATGTGTTGCCTGCTGATTTAGACGCACTTATCTTTGAGGTGATTGTGTTTAGTGCAAGAGGTTCAGAAGAAGGCGTCACGGCAACCTAATCATATATCGATGCAATTAAATCAACAGACAATTACAGGTGATGTGTTGCCTGCTGATTTAGATGCACTTCTCTTTGAGGTGGTTGTGTTTAGAGCAAGTGGTTCAGAAGAAGGCGTCACGGCAACCTAATCATTTATCGACGATTCAAGAAAGTAATTTTCTTGAATTTATAAATAACAAATAAATCAATATTTTTCAATTCTTTATATCAAAAGTTTTTTATGGGATGTTAAAGTGTCCAAAAATATAACTTTCAATTTTATGAAAAATAAATGGTGGCGCTGAGTCTGACGAACGGAAACCCTGTTTTTTCACGGGCGATAGTCTGCAGGCAGCAATTTTTTATCTAGATTGAACAAAAAACTGAAATTATTTCGAAAGAAATAGCTTAAATCTAGTAAAGTACAAAGGATTATTAAGAAATATTAATTTTTTCGAAAATGGTGAACAATTCTTCATTTTCCATTAAAAAATCCGTCGAAAATTGGTCATAAAATCGTTATAATTTAATGAATCGAAAAAATCCTACGTAATTTTTAGCAAATATCATCAGTTAAAATTTGAAAATGATCGGTCAAAAATTGAAGACGCCAGAGTATCGCCCGATTTGAAAAACATAGTTTTGAAAAAACGTCTTTAAAGTTCTGAAATGTTCATAATTTTCTTATTTCATTTTTTTTCATACTTTCTTGTAATAAAGATTTAAAAAAATGGGGTTTAATTTTTGGAATTTAATGAAGGAGGACCAAAACAAAAACTTAACAATTAAAAAGGGACTAATCGAAGCTCGCTCAAAAATCATCTTCAAATCAGCATCGCGTTCACTCAGCATCAGGACTTTACTCGGAAAATCGTAGTTTTTGCCGATTTAAACATTTTTTCTTCACATAAACACTCTTGGATATCATTTTGGATTAGTTAAGGAATACTTTTAGCCTTATTAATAAAAAATGGTAAAAAAAAAAGTTACAAGGTGCCCCTTATTATTCTTGGTCCTATTATGAATGGAATTGTACCTATTCTTTATAATGCTTGATCCCCTAAAAAAAAAAAAAATGATTTAAAGTTGAAATTTTATATTAAGCATACATGTTGGATAAATATTACTATTAGTTCCCAATAAAACCGTACACAGAAAAAAAGGTGTAATGTTTGAATTAAGCAAGAGGCCGCAAGTGTCGACTTAATCTACAGCTGAATTGTTGTATAATAGAAAAACCTGTTGGAATTTCCATAGAAGAGAGAGAGAAAAAAAGAAGAATTTCTCTCAGAATTCCTGAATCTTTTTAAGAAATTAGAGAAGATCTACCTTTATTAAGGGGAAGAATTCCTATTAGTAATTGTTTTTACACTTATATTATTTTCTTTATCAAGATTTTTTTCAGTTTTCTTCATTAATTCTTTCCCTTCTACTCCAGGTAGTTCAAGAATGTTGAAATATATTAAAAATGTCTTCATTTTCTACGGAAACATTGACAGCAATGTTTGGTATTTTTTTATTAATTGCTCATTGTTTAAAGATATTCTTAGCTTTAATAGCTACTTGCCATGTAATAAGTAGTTACTCAGGATTAATGATCTGTTTAATTAGGAACTGCGTCATCTTAGCGCGGTTCCGTTCATATCTATAATTAAAGGAATATAAGCAGTTATTGGTAGGTTTTGATCTTTCCTGAAAAATATAAAATAAAATCTCAAAGAGAAGCGAAAATTACTCCATTCTCTGCCTTAACACACTTCACATTTTCTTACCTTGTTTTAATAAATTTTTTAAAGATTTTACTGTTTAATGCATTTAAAAAAACAACCAATTAAAACGTTAGGTAGACAAAGGCAAAAACCCGTTCAAAAGGAAGCAAAACTAACAATTTCAAAATTTCAAGAACTTATTTCTCTGATTTTTGTAGAAAATTTAGTGAGCTTTCGAATGGTCGCTGTCCACTTAAAGTTTTTTTTCACGATTTTCCAACCGTTTTCGAGATATTTTAGAAAAATACCTGAAATCGTTTTATACCTATTAATACATTTATTTTTAATATTTCCTTAGTGCCACCCTGTTTAACATAGCAGTAGATTCGATCAGATCTTTCATCCCAAATACAGTGACCTTTTGCCAATATGCTGATGACATACTCATCTACACTGCATCCAAAGACGTAAACCCAGCACAGGACCAACTACAAGACACAATACAGCGACTTGAACATTGGTGTTCCTTAACTGGGTTTAAGATTTCCAAAGAAAAATCCAGCTGTATACTATTTACACGAAAGAGAACATTCCTCAACCCAAGACTGCAATTGTACAATTATTATTTACCAGTTGTAAATACAATTAAATATCTCGGGTTGCTGTTTGATCGGCGTCCGACTTGGATCCCCCACTTAAAAGAACTCCTCAATAAATCTAAAAAATCACTTAATTTATTGAGGATTCTTAGCAATACAAAATGGGGTGCTGACAGATGTTCTATGCTCAGTTTCTATAGAGCATACACCAGGTCAATTCTGGATTATGGGTGTCAAACATATTCATCTGCCAGTAAAAGATCATTACAAATGTTAGACCCGATACATAACGCAGGAATCAGAATAGCGACAGGTGCATTCAGATCTAGCCCATGTGTCAGCTTGTATGTCGACCCGGGAACCGGTCGAGCGGGAAGGTGCTATTTCTCTACAGACAGGTGTCGTGCATGAGCATGCGCGTAGCGCGCTCGCCGACCGTCTGTAGGGAAATAGCACCTTCCCGTTCGACCGGTTCCCTGGTCGTTTTTTTGGATGTACAGGATATTGGAGTACAGGCGTCAGGAATTTTGTTTAAGATTTTACACAAAACTCAAGTTTCTAAATACACCATGCACACAAACATTAATACAAAACCCATTTATAGCTATGTACAACCAGACGGAAACAAGACAAAGACCACTGAATATAAGGATTCTTGACTACTCAGCGAACACTGACCTACTGACAAGTCCTACGTACTCAAGACACCCGCAGACTTACTTATCGTGGAGAATAAATAACTTAGAAATTAACTTAAAATTATCAAAATTCAATAAAAACAGCCCTCTTTCTAAACATTTTTAGAAAAATGAGTTTAACTATTTTCTATCGTTGTATCCAGATGCACTCCTAGCATTTACAGACGGATCGAAATCTAGAGAAGGCACTGGATCAGCAGCTATAACGGGAAATTCTAAATTTGGCATTAAAATAAACAATAAATCAACCGTTCTTTCAGCAGAATTACAAGGAATACTTTTGGCACTGAAAAATATAACAATAATTCCAAATATGACATTTATTATATGTTCAGATTCCCTAAGTTCTCTACTCTCCCTCACCAACGTCTACGAGACACACACACTACTGACAGAGATTTTTCAAGAAATACACGACTTACAAACTTACAGCATACAAGTAGTGCTTCTGTGGATACCGGGACATATGGACATCTCAGGGAACACAGAAGCTGACAAATATGCTAAACAAATTACAGAAAAATGTACAGTTGACGTGCAAGAATTAACGGTACAGGACTTACACACTAACATAAAAACTTACTTACAAAATGAATGGCAAAAAACGTGGACGAACATGACAAACAATAAACTAAGGGAAATCAAGAACACCGTTTGTGTTTGGCCCTCGAGCAACCGATCGAACAGAAGAGACGAGGTTGTCCTTACTCGATTGCGGATCGGGCATACGTTACTGACACATCGCCACTTAATGACGAGACAGGACGGACCAGTTTGTGCCATCTGCAACACAAACTTGCCTATTAAACACATACTAACTGACTGCAAAGAACGAGACACATTAAAACTGCCATACGACATGACTGAACTCCTGACAGATGACAGTCCACACATAAACACAATAATCACCCACCTCAAAGTTACAAACATTTACAATTACATTTAGAATACACGCATTGTAGAAATTATAAAAACATGTATGACTTAACGTGAAGTAAAGTAATGGACGCAATATTTCAAAACCTTAAATTTCCAGGCTTTTTTCTAGGAAAATTTTTCTAATATATATGTCTATGTCTATTGATATATGTATATATATATATATATATATATATATATATATATATAAATTCGAGAATTTATGATTTTCCATTTTAAATTAATTTTCAATGCTCAAAATATTATGCAACCTTATTGAAATTGGTTTGTGAGTGGTTTCTACCGCCAACATATGAAAAAGAGCGGATCGCTACTTTCGCAAGCTCTATATTCAATATAAATAAATAATTAATATTTCCTTACCTCCAAACGCAACCAAAAAATTTTTTTTTTTATAATTGAAGGGTTCACTACAAAAACCAGACCAAGTCCAAAAACTAAAATGTTCAGAAACTAAAAAAAAATGTGTAGCTTCATTTGTGCTGGATGAAATAAAAATTGCTTTTATACCTACTATTGTTCCACTAACAGCTTTGCATTGTACATAAAATAAATAAATATTTTTTAAGAGGATATAATATAAAGAAAGTTATTGACCCTTCTGGTTTTTGCAGAAATCTTAGTAAGAGAACATAATAAAATAATATTTCTTAACGTGAAATAATTTATTTCTCAAATATGATTATTAATATATAATCCTGACAAATTCCAAAGCATTTTTGAATGATAAACATTGTTAAAATAGCAGACAGGTGCAAGGACTAGTCTGTATTTTGGTGGAAAAGCGTTGGACTCTTGTTTTTTGTAGAATTGCTAATACTTCACACTCATATATAATGTGACCTATCTGTTTTTTTGTGTACAGCAATAATATCAATATGTAGAGCTGACTTTGGAGAGGAAGAAGATGTATTTATCTCAAAATATCAATTTTTTGACTGGTTTTTGTAATGAACCCTTCAATTGCATACTCAGAAGTATTATCTGTGGTTCAAGTCCCGGGATCAGGAATTTTTCTCATCTCAGGGCTCGTTGTCAGTGTTCCGTAAAAAGGAAAAAAATATGTATATATAGCCTATGTACAGGATGCTCGCAAATAAATACATAAAATAAAAATGGGGGGTTTTCATTTGAGTTGTATGTAAGAATCATGAGATTGAAGTCATACACTGACATGATGACACTGTTTGTTGACAATATGGAGCGAGGACTAAATTTATGTATAAATTTAAATCCATTGTACTGTAGAGCATTACACCTACCGATACAACAGGAATTACATTCAACAGGTAGTTCTCGACTAACCAAGGGAATTTACAGCGGTCTACTTCTCCCGCCGGCTCCTACTAACTCAACCAAAATTAAAAGGCAAACATAGCAACGTTAGCTTCTTCATCTGTACAAATTTAATTAGTAAATTCGACGGAGAAGTATGCGTGTTCAATTGCACCCGACTTGCACGGAATATATGCATCCGTCTTGAATGGCAAGCCTCATGGTACAGTACAAGAGATAACCTCCTAAGAGAGATAAAAAGCAGTACTCATGAATGGCAAGCTAATACGCAATAAACAAGACCTGATGAAGTTGTAATTAGAAGACTACGCATTGGACATACACACTTAACACATTCCTATCTCATGACAAAACAAGACAGACCGATATGCCAGACATACTACAGACCACTAACAATTAAACTCTTACTAACAGAATGCAAAACACGAGACTACTTAGCTATACCATATCACACGTCCGAATTCTTTTCCGAAAGAAGCCCACATATTGCTCACTTTCTACAACACTTACATAAACTAAAACTTTATGATAAAATATGACACAACAAGCCCTATGCTCGCGTCGTAATATGGAAGTATGGATGTGTGTATGTGAGTCCCAGTGAGTGAGTGTGTGCGTGTTTATGTGTGTATTTCATGGGCTTATATAAGGGGGGGGGGGGCTGCAGCCCCCTCAGCCCCCCCAAAATTTTGATTTGATCGGTAAAAATTTCATAAAACCCATAAAAATAAATTAAATAAGATCATTTAGTTCATAAAACATATTCTATTTTGGGTTTAATAGCGTTTAAGTTGGCTAAAACTTATCTAATCTATTCCAAGATCTAAATTGTTAGCATTCCATACACCGGAAATGGTCTCAGCCCCCCCCCCCCTCCGAAATTATTTTCTATATACGTCCATGGTGTGTGTGTGCGTGTCCGCGCACGTAGACGCGGCTTAAGAAGAGAAAATGAAATCCTTTTATTAAATCTCTACCAATACAGACTCAAAGACATAATAATGATTTTTATCTTGCAATAAAGAATTATTTTACTTATTATTATCATAATTTTCTCATTTTTAATTAATTAATTGTTTAATTTTTTTTTTGTATATTTTTTTTAATTTATTTATTTTTTTAATATTTTTTATTACTTTTTGTGTAAATTTTATATTTTTTTTTTATTAATTTTGTTTTATTAACCATTTTTGTAAGCAAATCGCCTTGCTGTTGTGAAGCTCCGTAAATCTACTATATATTAGTCAATTACCATTCACTCACTCACTGACCTATCATCGCCCAGCCCAAACCACTCGATAGAAAAATTTGAAATTTTGCATGGACACTCCCTATAGAACGTAGATGCTCGCTAAGAAAGGATTTTTTTGATATACGATTTTTTAAGTATTTTTAGAGGGGTTTAAAGTTTTAGTTGGTTAGAGCAGGCAAGCCTAGGCAGCATGCGTTGCTAGGACGATAAAGAACAGCTGAAACCGTACATTATCTATTTCATAGTATTATTTTTAATTGAGGTTAATTTCCACTATGATGGCTGTCCTTCCATTACTAGAAATGGATTGTGATTTTTGCCTCATAGAGTGTTCGCTATACCTGGTGATGGTCCAGCTGAGGTAATAATATCCCGAACCCTTGCACAGCCTCCTCACCAATCTGAGGTAATAATATCCCGAACCCTTGCACAGCCTCCTCACCAATCTGAGGTAATAATATCCCGAACCCTTGCACAGCCTCCTCACCAATCTGAGGTAATAATATCCCGAACCCTTGCACAGCCTCCTCACCAATCTGAGGTAATAATATCCCGAACCCTTGCACAGCCTCCTCACCAATCTGAGGTAATAATATCCCGAACCCTTGAACAGCCTCCTCACCAATCCGAGGTAATAATATCCCGAACCCTTGCACAGCCTCCTCACCAATCTGAGGTAATAATATCCCGAACCCTTGCACAGCCTCCTCACCAATCTGAGGTAATAATATCCCGAACCCTTGCACAGCCTCCTCACCAATCCGAGGTAATAATATCCCGAACCCTTGAACAGCCTCCTCACCAATCTGAGGTAATAATATCCCGAACCCTTGCACAGCCTCCTCACCAATCTGTGTTTCCAAATGACATCTTGAAAACATAAATTTTTAAATTTTAGCGTCCATTTATTATTGACAACGAACTTCTACCGGTACCGGTTAAACTCCTGTTACTGCTAACCTATAGATAACGGGGTATCTGTAGGTTATCTCTTTGTTGACACTGGTCCGGAGCGCCCCGGTGTCAAGAAACATTATACTTTGATTACTTATCAATTGATGAATAACAAATAGTATGACAGGAACCGTGCAATAATAAACTACACAAAATTAAAGAGTAGCGTTAATGTTGATGATACATTATTTAGCGCAATAAAATAACTACTTATCTGCCGTGACGAAGCACGAGCATTCAACTAGTATACATATAATATTAGATTACATGATTTTAAATTATTTTGAGTATTTATACATTGTGTTTGTATATCAATCTTTGTGGATTTGCATCCTAGGAAAGTAAGTATGAATGAGAAGTTACATTAATTGATGGGCTCAGTGCCAAAGGTGACTAACCCACAATTAGAACAAACTGAGAAAAATAAGGTTAAAGTTTAGAAGACTTTGGAAAATATTGGTGTTGGTGACAGAAAAGATTTTCATTGGTCTTTATTCATTAGATACACAAAATTCTTATGAATATACCATAATAATAAAAAGTTTATAGTTAAGGTTGGTCAAGCCGGCCTCTCATAATATTTAGCTTTGCAGTAAGTTCCAAAACAAACTAACAGAAGTCAGTACTAATCAATAAGGTGTAAAGGCCGGTCATTTCTATCAATTATAAAACTTAATATTCTCTATCACGAAAAGTGAATAACACAAATTTGTTAAAAATGTGGGTTAGTCACCTTTGGCACTGAGCCCTTCAATTATTATTATGAATTCGAAATCTTTAATGAGTACAAATTTTGATACAACTTTTAAATCTTAACCCATTAACACTTTCACTGTTACCCTAATTTTGAACAGCGGCCCAATATGCCATTTTAATGTTTTTCAAGAAAACAACTCAAAAGTGAATATATAAACTAAGAAAAAAAGTCCGTCACGCAGGAGCTGCATAACTAAGCACTTTCCTCAGTATTTGGGTAGTGCACACTGCTTTCCAGAACAATTTGCTTAAAATATCCTACATAAATAAAATAAAAACATGAATAGTTCTCTTTTAAATTTGTAATGAGTAACTGATCAATTATTAATTTGCTTCCAGAGTTATGTTTACACATGGTACCTATTACACTACGTAATAAATACAAAAAAACCTCATATTATCGTATTTTGATCTAACGCAGAAACAGGATAGCGGTAGAAACGCTGCACACAGGAGCGCAGTCACTCTAGTGGTAGAAAGCGCTCCTTGCGGCGGCTTTGTGAACCTACGTCTGGCGGGCTTTTCTATTGAAATATACTACAAATTAAACCCCCGCTTTCCGATTGACCGATTCAGCTCATTTTTACAACACTTATTTCTCATGAGTTACCCACGACGTATACCGCGTTTCGTTACAATACAGCAGAAATTACGACCGGTATGAGGTTACGACCGGTATGTTAGGAATTTGGGTCCGGAGTAAACCCCCCCCCTTCTACTGAACCGGTTTAGTTTATTTTTACAACACATATTTACCTGTGGATTACCACTACGAATACCGAGTTTCGTCGAAATATACCAAAAATCACGGCTGGTAGTGGCGAATTGGTATTGTGGGTCCGGAGTAAACCCCCCTCCTAATGAACCGATTTAGTTTATTTTTACAACACATATTTACCTGTGGATTACCACTACGAATACCGAGTTTCGTCGAAATATACCAAAAATCACGGCTGGTAGTGGCGAATTGGTATTGTGGGTCCGGAGTAAACCCCCCCTTCTAATGAACCGATTTAGTTCATTTTTATATCTCACTTTTCTCTATATATTACCACTACGAATACCAAGTTTCGTTGAAATATAACAAATATTACGGCTGACATAGTCTAATTAGTGTTTTGCGTTCGGGGTAAACCCCCCCCCCCTTCCGGTGGACCGACTTTGGTGGTTAACGAACTCGTTTAATCGTTTGCTAATTGAATGCTATATACCAAGTTTCGTGACGAAAACACAAAAACTCTGGCCGCTATCGTGTTAACAGACACACACACACACATATATATATATATATATATATATATATATATATATATATATATATATATATATATATAAATTTTAACGGGGGTCATTTTCGGTGTCTACTAGGTAGGATCGATAACGATTTGAAGAAATTTTTCAAAAATTCCGTCATGAGTCCAACCTCAATAGCTATTTTCCTTCGGAGGAAAGTGCTAAAAGGAAAAACATTATTCGTCACATTTGGCGCACCAAAGCAAAACCCAAAGAAAAGAAAATAGAATAAGAAGAAAACAACTGTAACGAAGACAAAGAAAAACACAAATAAATAAATGAGCGTGAGCTAGAGATGGGCAATGGTCTAATATGAATCGATCTTTTGATTCCAATCGAAATGAAATACGAATTTCGTTGGTAATTGTAAGAAATCCTGAAATATCGTAGATCGATCTGTATCTTAGAGCGATTTTCTAAGCCTATAAGATCGATCTTTTGAATCGATTCCAATCGAAATGAAATAAAAATTTCGTTGGTAATTGTAAGAAATCGTGAAATATCGTAGATCGATCCGTATCTTAGAGCGATCTTCTGAGTCTATAAGATCGATCTTTTGAATCGATTCCAATCGAAATGAAATAAAAATTTCGTTGGTAATTGTAAGAAATCGTGAAATATCGTAGATCGATCCGTATCTTAGAGCGATCTTCTGAGTCTATAAGATCGATCCTTTGAATCGATCTCGACTCGCCGATCTTTTTTGTGTATCGATCTTTTCATTTCGATTGGAATCTATTCATATTAGAGCATCGCCCATCTCTAGTTCCGGCTCATTTCTTTATTTGCGTTTTTCTTTGTCTTCTTTACAGTTGTTAGTTTCTGTTCTTCTTTCTTTTCTTGGGGCAACAGCACATGCATTGTTAAAGTCCTTGTTATAAAATGGACGAATAACTACATAAGTACTATTCAGGGTGGCCCAGATTAGCGGACCACAAGAGAAATAACTTCTAAACGGTTAGAGATATCAAGATTTTTTATAGGAGCAAAGTTGTAGTTCTCGTTGAGATCTATAAAATGGTGCCCTTGGAAATGAGAAAATAACACTTCTAAGGGCTCAAATAGGCCTTTGAAGGAAAGGGTTACTTCTTCGCTTATATTTTGCATTATATTTGTAAAATGTACGAACAAAACAAGGAAGAACCGTGCAAACGAGGTAGGTCTCGATGCGTCAAGTAGTTCTCTGTATAAATACGTTTTCATTTGCATGTATTCCTCATCTGAAATTCTAGAAAAAGACACTTGAATTTATTTAAATAATGTTATTGTTAAGGAAGGGCTGATTCAGCATGGGAGAATGTGTTCAGCACTCAACAAAACGTTTCCCATTAGTGTAAACGTAAAAGAAAATAGATAAAAATTAGAGCTTTAGGCATAAGAGTTGCCAAAATTACAGATCACAAATAATGAATGAATTATTTTATTTTTTTTTGTTTCAATAAATACAATTTCTAATGCTGAGCACATTCTCCTAAGGTGAATCAGCCCTTCCTTAACAAAAATACTATTTAAATAAATTCCAGTGCCTTTTTTTGGAATTTCAGATGAGGAATACGTGCAAATGAAAACGTACCTTTACAGAGAACTACTTGACTCATCGAAACCCCGTTTGCACGGTTCTTACTTGTTTTGTTATTAAATATAAAAAAATATAATGCAAAATATGGAAAAGAGGAAACCATTCCCTTCAAAAGCCTATTTGAGACCTTAGAACTGTTATGTTCTCACTTCGGAGAGCACCATTCTATAGATCTCGACGAGAACTATAACTTTACCCCTATGAAAAATTTTGATATCTCAAACCGTTTAGAAGTTATCTCTCTTGTTGCCCGCTTATCTGTGCCACCCTGTATATGCAAATGATGGTATATAATTCCCTATACAAGGATCATATTTCCATATATCATGGAAGCAGAAGTTTTGAAACGGAACGTACGAACTTTACACCGAGTAATGTTCAAGTTCCCCCCTGCTTTGTTTGACAGAACAAACTCCTGACTGTTGGGTTCAAATGTCGGTAGCAGCATTGACGATATTCAAAAGGCCCCCCCCCCCCTGGGAATCTGCAACTTGCTACTCAGAATCCTCGACGATTTCTGGAGCTTTGTTCGTCAACTAATTATGTCGGTTAGACATTCATCAACACCATTTTGTAAAGAGGAATTCATAAAGGGAATACCAAGATTTCCCAACAGTCTTCCTGAGATTTAAGGAAATTTCATTGTCAGTTATTAAATTTGTTTTGTTAAAACTGAAGAAGTGCGTCCTCAGCACCGATTTTTTTCAAATTTTGCGCTATAACATGTTTTAATGCACTAAACACGAATCCGTTAAAAAAAAAAAAAAAAAAAAGAAAAAAAAAGTTCTCAACTAGGAAAGAAGTTATTAAGCATTAAAGTTTACTGTTGTTGAGGTTAAAGTTGACGTGAACAGCGTATTTGTAAACATGCACATGCGCGGACATCTAGCATTGGGAAACAAAGAACTATCATTTGAAATGTTGATAAACTATTTATAACCTCCATAACATCGGAATTCTATCCATAAAAGCGTGTTGGATTGCCTAGAGTTTTGATATTTTCTTGAGCGAGCGTAGCGAGCGGAAACGCATAGCAAGTCTGCCCAAAATTCGTCCTAGACATTCTTCTTAATATGCATGTTTATTAATGCGCTGTTTACTTTTATAACCTCCATAACAATGAACTTTAGTGCTTAATAACTTCTTCCCTAGTTGAGAGCAACTTTTTTTTTTAACGGATTCGTGTTTAGTGCATCAAAATACGTTATAGTGCAAAATGTGAAAGAAATCGGTGCTGAGGACGCTCTCTTTCAGTTTTACCTTTGTTTTAATTCTTTCTGAACTCCAAGTATTACCAAAATTAGAATATCTTTGTTTTTGGCTGACTGTCAAACGTCTGAAACTTCAACTGAATCAATCGTTTCAAAATCAAAGATTAATCAAGAAAAGTATTCGTATCGACCTTTTTTTTGAAAATAGTCACAAATATTGTTTTAAAAATACTTTCATAAGTTTCCTGTAACATTAGGAAACCCATGAAAATATATTATGAAAGGCTAATTAACACAAAAAAGTAAACTTAACGATTTTGTTCACGATTAACTATTCATTTGATTTTATTTTTTCGTGCCTATATTTTCAACCCACGATATATTGGCGTGTTTCCCAAATCTTTTTTTCCCATATATTGTTCCAAAGGATTATTTCCTCTTTCTCCCCCCCCCCCTTTTCGGCGCTATTGGCCTAGATGTCGATGCGCTGTAAAAAAAAAAAGGATTTATTTTTTTATTTTTTTGTTTTAACGGCGCATCGACATCTAGGCCATTAGAGCCGAAAAAAGGAGGGAAAAGGGGGGGGGGGGGGAGAAAGAGGAAATAATCCTTTGGAACAAAAAAAGGAAAAAAAAAAAGATTTAGGAGATACGCCTATATATCGAGGATTGAAAATAAAGGCACGAAAAAATAAAATCAAATGAATAGTTAAAGCTGCAAAGTATTTTCTGTCCGCAAGTATTTATGTAGGCATCATATCCCCTCTACTTGGAATTTCCACCACCCGGAAATAAGTGCTTGAAACTTGGTACACGCTAGTTTTTCAGTTCTTTGTGTCGATTTTCCTCATATATTTATTGTTTTTTTTTGTAGTTGCTTTTAGCAGTAAAATTATATTTTCAGTAGAACAAAGTACGTATAAGGACTCGGGTACGATACAACCTGAGAGCGAGAGAGCGTTGAGCGCCAGAACGGCGCCGTCTACGATACAGAGTGGCTGAGCGCCAGAGCAGCGCCGTCTACGATACAGAGTGGCTGAGCGAAAGAGCGTTGAGCGCCAGAGTGTTGAGCGCCAGAGCGGCGCCATCTACGATACAGAGCGGCTGGGAGGTAATTTCCGTTAGTCTCTCTTATCGCATACTCCAAGAAATTTAAAAAAAAATTAAAAAAATTATTGTTTTAAAAGCGTAGTTAATAAAAATATCTTACCTTGCAAGTTTAATGTCTTTCCAACCATTTCCCATAGTTTCTTAGTTATGATTGTATTTTTAAAATCACTGTGTCATTCCATACTTTGCACTTCCGTAATTAAAAGCTCACATTCACTATCATCCAATTTACTCTTTTTCTGCCATGTTCACTAGTCAAAAGCTTGACTGATAACTGAGAGTGGCGAGCGAAATTTAATCTCATTGCTGAATTATGATTTTATATACGCCCATGCTTCTTGTATTTAGTTAGTGTCAAGTCTATCTATGAGTTCATTAAATTCTCCTTTAAATATTTAAAATATCAAATGTTGCATGATAGATCCCAAATAAACAAACTACATAAAGTGTTAAACAAAAAGTTCCCGTCCCTTGAATCACACACAAAAGATTCTCTAACTAAAGTCTAGCATAAAGACAGCGAAAATTTCCACGGAGAGTCTAGAGAGAAGGCCCTTGACTGAATTAAAGCAGACCTGCTAATGGTGGTTTTCATTAGAGAAGGTTATACAAGAACAAAACACCAGAGTGTATATCTGTTAACATTTATCTTAGGGCTTTGAAGGGCCTTGTGAATGGGGCTTTGGACTTTGCTTCCTTCCAACAAAGCCCCTACCCAAGGCGACGCCTTTTCACGCTTCCACGCTCATTATTTACATTTAAGGGACCGTTGAGCAGTACTCGCTATTGCATTTCGACGCTCACTCAATAACACTTTTAGTTCAAGCATAATTTATTATAAAAATTAAATATCGCTGTTATTTATGTGTTACACACACACACAAATACACGTATACATATTGTTTAGTATGTAGCAGCGCGCCCCTCACGGCTAAGTTTTCATTGATGGCAACACTGGATATTTCGAAAAATAAAGATATCTCGTAAAACTTTATTGAGGTGAACTTGTAGCATATTTAATCAGCTTTCATTTGTTATATAATGGTCATGTCGCTAGGACGCATGGTTACCGAGATATAAGCGAAACCCAGAAAATTGGGACCTTCTAACCCCCCTCGCCCCGGCACAAAGGCTACGGGCGGGGACTTTTGATATGTTGACCTCATAACTAGCCGAAACAAAGTTATGAAGTCAAAAATTGTGGTCATAACATTTCCATCTATAAATCTTCCTTGCCTGGACTATTACTAAACAGTTGTTGCCAAATTTCAGATTTCACGCTGTACACTGAAATTGTTTTAACGTTTGAAGGAAAATACATAAAATAGTAAAGTAATATATATTATTGAAGGGAATGTAATGCTCTACAGCCCTGTAACTGGCATTTATTTTTTGGGTACATCGTTATCCGGTCAAAAGGGCAAAAAATGTTTGTCAAAAGTTTTTTTCCTCAAAATTACAGACTTTCAAGACTGGGTATTTTGAAACTGTGGCTTACTTACACGTAATTTTAGAAACAGGGGAAACAAAAAACAAAAACCTCGCCTGAAAAAGTTGTTTTAAATTTTATTAGCTTTCATTTTAAAAGAAAAAAAAAAAATGCATTGAAATCGGTTATGATTTCCGTAGCCTTTTTTGAAACAAGAAAAGTTTGGCCCCACTGTGCGCCGGTGCAAATTGCTGCCGAAATCCATGCGGCTTTCTGCGAACAGAAATTATTATTTATTTAAGTAAAGATGGAATGGTTAGGATTCGGCTAAAGAAACCTCAATATGATTTTTGTTTAAAAAATCTATATTTTGGACGTTTCGGCTGCTCATTGGTAGCCTTCGTCAGCTAAAATGACAAGAAAAACAGAAATTAATACAGAAAAAAGTTTATAATTGAGATAAGTAACAGAAATATAAATACACTTAACTTATTATAAAAGAACAATTTGGTCTTAAATTCTTAGAATGAGTAGAATGAAAATCAAAAGAAACATAACAAAAAAAGAAGAAAAAAGGCTATTGTATTGAAGTTTTAGCTGACGTTGTCATTTTAGCTGACGAAGGCTACCAATGAGTAGTCCGAAACGTGTGACAGTCGTGAATGGCCAATCCTGAGACGGCATAAAACCACTTCTTCCCGTCTGTTTGGCCTGTTACTGGATGACCATTCCTGTACAGTGTGCTTGATTTCTCGAAGCTTGTTGTCAGTCGTGTTGTACCAGGATTCTTCTCATTTATCTGTTATGTATCTCTTAGATAAGAAATGTATGCGTGCAATTGCAAGATATTTTTTTTTTTTTTTTTTTTTATACCAGATGTAAATTATTCATCCTTTTCTGGTATGTTAATCCTGTAAAGGGTATTTGAAAAGACTCAGCCACATGTAAGCAGATATAATATACCAGGAGCTCTTTATATTCGGTCCTTTATTTCGAGCCCTTAGAATGAGGGTTCTAATTATAGGCCCAGCTAGGGGCTTTATCCTGAAGCTGTAGAACCTCAAGCAGAACCCCGAGGCATAGAAGTGCAGCCTAGCGGCGCATCAAAGAAATAAAGGTAGGAACCTCATCAGATACATGTGGACTTTGTGGAGGATTATTCACCCGAAAGGATAAACCTTGCTTTTAGCGCGTTTCCACTCTCCCTCCATAAGGAGGAAACCTTCTTATCAGGTTGACCCCATAACGTAATCCGGAAGTGCTGACTAGAAAATGTTACGTATCAGAATCCATATATCTCGAAAATAACGGTGGTTCAATATATATATATATATATATATATATATATATATTTATAGGGGAAGGTGTTGTACCTCTGACCATACTGTACCTTTGACCACCGAGGCTGTGGCGGCGTGTAGCAACATTTTATAAATTTTGGTGTAATTAGTGTTTAGCTCCTTCACTAGAGGGCTTGTGTAACCTACTTTGACTTATTCAAGTCAAAGAGGATTCTTGCAAAAAATACTTATCCATTTCTATCGCTAAAATGTAAGTTATTTATTGATGTCGTTTTGCCCCATAATATTTTTTGTATTATGTATTTTTAGAGTGGCTGAGCGCCAGAGCAGCGCCGTCTACGATACAGAGTGGCTGAGCGACAGAGCGTTGAGCGCTTATCACAAAAGATCAAAATCTTAACTACTGGAGATATGAACAGAACCGCGCTAAGATGACAAAGTTCCTGCGTTCACACTTTATTTTTGAGCGATGTATCAGTTAATTGGAAAGAACCGAGTGATTTTAGCGCGTCTGCACGTTATCAATAAACGATTGGAAAATGTCAGAACATAAAGTCATAATAATATGCATTTTAAAATCTCTTGATCTCGTTGAAAACTTCTCAGTCCTTATCTTTACACAATATTTCAATTCCCAAAAAACACTTATTTTCGCAAATTAACATTCTAAAATATAAAAAAAAGTCAGCTGTGGGCAGGCAAAAACTGGCTGCAAATCGACACTGTACCTCACTCAGACGTCATCGGACATGAGCAAACGCATAATAACTAAGACAGTGTGCGAATGGAAAGGAAACTGGTTCAAGACTTAATGCAAATGAAAAGGAATTAAGAAAAAGAACAATTTTCTATATGAAGCGAAGTAATTTTCTCCTTCTTTCCCTCTCAGATTTACTGGACAAAAAAGAAAGACAACTTTGTAAGCAATGCAATAGGACTCTCACTGTTAAATACATACTGAACCACCTACCTGACAAACTCAATAGGGAACCACGAGTAAGGCAAACTCCACAGGGAACCATCTGCATTTCAAACACCATACTGAACCATCTACATGAAAAACTCAATAGGGAACCAAGAGTAAAGCAAACTCCACGGGGAACCACCTACATTTCAAACACCATAGTGGACCATCTAAATGTCTAACGCCATACTGAACCACCTACATGACAAACTCAATAGGGAACCACGAGTAAGGCAAACTCCACAGGGAACCACCTACATTTCAAACTCCATAGTGAACCATCTGTATTTCAAACACCATACTGAACCATCTACATGAAAGCTCAATAGGGATCCAAGAGTAAAGCAAACTCCACGGGGAACCACCTACATTTCAAACACCATAGTGAACCATCTAAATGTCTAACGCCATACTGAACCACCTACATGACAAACTCAATAGGGAACCACGAGTAAGGCAAACTCCACAGGGAACCACCTACATTTCAAACTCCATAGTGAACCATCTGCATTTCAAACACCATACTGAACCATCTACATGAAAGCTCAATAGGGATCCAAGAGTAAAGCAAACTCCACAGGGAACCACCTACATTTCAAACTCCACAGGGAACCATTTGCATTTCAAACACCATACTGAACCATCTACATGAAAGCTCAATAGGGATCCAAGAGTAAAGCAAACTCCACGGGGAACCACCTACATTTCAAACACCATAGTGAACCATCTAAATGTCTAACGCCATACTGAACCACCTACATGACAAACTCAATAGGGAACCACGAGTAAGGCAAACTCCACGGGGAACCACCTACATTTCAAACACCATAGTGAACCATCTAAATGTCTAACGCCATACTGAACCACCTACATGACAAACTCAATAGGGAACCACGAGTAAGGCAAACTCCACAGGGAACCACCTACATTTCAAACTCCATAGTGAACCACCTACATGTCAAACATCATAGTGAACCACCTACATGTCAAACATCATAGTGAACCACCTACATGTCAAACTCCATAGTGCACCACTTACATGTCAAACATCATAGTGAACCACCTACATGTCAAACATCATAGTGAAACACCTAAATGTCAAATACCATAGTGAACCACCTACATGTCAAACATCATAGTGAACCACCTACCTGTCAAACACCATAGTGAATCACCTGCATGTCAAACATCATAGTGAAACACGTACATGTCAAATACCATAGTGAACCACCTACTTGTCAAACATCATATTGAACCACCTACATGTCAAACTCCATAGGGAACCACGATTATGGCAAACTCATTAGAGATCCACCCACAAGGCAAACTCCATTGAAAACCACCTACATAGCAAACACCATATAGAAGCACCTACATACATGTTAAACTCCATAGAGAACCACCTACATGGCAAACTCTATTGAGCACCACCTACATGATGAAGTAACTAAGCAGCGAACAAAGGGAGTTAATATTTATCCAGAGTAGTTTTGATATTGTGAATTTGTTTGGAATTTCATTATAGCGAAGGGAAACTGGAACTTCAAAGGCGGCACGACATCAAAGGGCTTGATAATTGGGGAATTGCAGAGGCCACAAAGATCGGCTAACTGAAATCACCTTCAAATGTTTAACTTCCTTCAAGGGAAATACAATCATAATAATTTATCTCTTTATTTATTAAGGAATAATAAATATTTAAATTAATTTAAAAACAAAATATTACCATGTATTTAATTCCAATAAATAATTGTCCAATATTATTATGATAAAATAAGTATTTATAAGTTGTGTTAGTAAATACCTCTTTGGCGTCTTCTCGGTGACCCATACGTATCGATTAGCAATATCGACGTTTCATATCTATTAGATCGCAATCGAGAAGGGGAAACTTATGTATATATATGTGTGTAACATAGTCCAGCCCATTACGCCAGGGCTGCTAGAAATTGGTTGAACACTTGACTATCCATGGCGTTTGATAGGACTTGGTGGGCCGGTATCTTGGCCGGCTCGATCATGAGACCACACGCTCTTGGATTTCTTCGTATGGGGACACATTAATCATTTGGTCTACAGGGAGTCCATTGGTTCAAGGGAGTACCTCATCCATCGCATCAGATGGGCCTGGGAACATATTACAGCAGAGCAATGCACAAATGCTATCCATTCTGTGAATGTGCGATGTGATGCCTGTAATGCTGCAAGGGGCCAAACCTTTGAACAGTTTTTAAATTGATTATTAAGAATTATTGGAAGAAGGAATTCTTATTTTATAATTATGTATGCTTCAAGTGTTAAATTTAAAATGTTTCAAGAATTGAAAATTTATTTTAATTAAGAATTGAAGGTTTTTTGATTTTCGTGTTTTAGCGCTTTCCTCCGAAGGAAAGTAGCTATTTTTAATTTTGTCGAACAGGCAGCTTTACATGGTGTCAGTAAATTTGTTGGACCAAGATGATTTTTTGTTGTTTTTTTGTCGGGGGGAGGGGGTGGGTGGGTTAAACCAAAGATAAACCATTTACGTTTAATGACTTTTATATAGAAAGAATGCCTTTTCACAATTGTGTTTTAGCTCTTTTTTTGTGTTTATCTAGGAAACAAAGCAAAAACCAGATACATGCTAAAGGAATGTTTTTCTTCCTTTTTTTCCTGCAACGATTCCCAAAGTTTGGCCATTTATTTTGGGGATATGTATATATATATATATATTTCGCGCAGATAATTCGGATCAAAATTACTTACGCCAAGACCAGAGCGGGTCTCTTTAGTTGTGTGGTATCTAATGAAACCACATTAGACCGTTTTTGAGAGATCATAAAAACACTTTAACACTGGTTCTGGGTCCTCAATAACAAGGATAATGAAGGACAAAATTATTTTAGGATGTTGTACATTTATTAAAATCTTAAGACGCATTTACGGCCCGGCGAAGGAAGGTCAAATTTGGAGGAGACGTAAAAACCGAGAGCTTTATAGTTTATATAACGACTTAAATGTTGTTAACTTCATAAAGCTTGGACGGTTAGGTTGGGCTGGGCACGTCATACGAATGGGGGAAGGAGAGATACCAGGGAAGGTCCTTGAAGCCAGGATGTAACGAACTAGGAGGAGAGGGAGACCCAGGCTGAGATGGGAGGACAGTGTGGCAGCTGATGCTAGGGTCATTCTCAATGCACCGAACTGGAAGGCGGCGGCAGCAGATAGAGATGGTTGGCGGAAGCTCATAGAGGAGGCCAAGACCCGCCTAGGGTTGTAGCGCCAAATAATAATAAGAAGAAGAAGTACATTTATGAAAAGCAGGATAAATACATTTTAGTTAAAACAAAAAAAAAAAAAAAAATGTTCAATAGACTTCAGCAGAAATCAATGAAAGGTATTCATTTGAAAGGGCAGTAAATTTTCAACTTGTGATTTAATCATGTCCTGTTTTTGAAATATTAAGAAAAAAAAATACAGTTACGAATGAAAAACCATATCTAGTCACTTAATATTTTTTCAGGGAGTGAGGAAAAGTGCTAGAGTGAATTGTAGAAATGTTTGCCTTAACTAAGAACATCAATTCATAACAATTGTCTAACTAGAACTACCAACTCCAGCAGAAATGACTAACTGCTTGAGTGTTGTAGTTTTGATGACCAGCTATTCAATTCTCCCTAATCCCTAAAGCCTAATTCAGGACTCGAGCTCTGGGATTTGTCACAAGTCCTTAGGGAAAGATACAAATTTTCCTAGGTCATTTGAAGGTCTCCGCTCATTGACAACACGGAATCAAGAACCGTCAAGTGTCGTTCTAATAAACGATGTGTCATTTTAATAAACGATGTCATAGTTCGGCTATGATTATAACTATGATTGTATCAACGTGGCAAGTATTTCATTTATACAATTAAATTTTAAATTCCAGTAATACGGGCAGGTTTTCTAAAGATCACCACCATTTTCTAGGGATTGGCCCCATTTTTTAAAAATTTTTTAAAAGAAAATGCTGGGTAGGCCTAGGGACAGTCTACGTCCCCGAATCCAACTCACAAACGAAGACACTAAAAGATAAAATCGTTGGTGGGCCCGAGCTTTGAACACAGATCCTCCAGTAGTAGGGTGCCGTACCAATGAGCTAACCTTGCCCCTAAAATAATGCAACTAAATGAGAAAGAATTTTGTAATATGGGTTTCCTTTAGAATGAGCGGAAGTTAAAGAGGTGAAGTGAGAGATTTCCGCTCAGAATTGGCTTCTTTGGGTTCCTGGGTGTCTTGCTTCTCTTCGAGATTTCATCGGAGTAGGGATTAACATATTTCACGAAATATCACGCCTAAATATTAACTGATTCTATTCCAAACTTTATGAATCACTCTAGGGATGAGGAAGGAAACACGCTAACTTATGACGCAGTCATCTTTGGCAAAAATCAATTCCATTACGACAATCTATAGGCCGATTGGAGTCAATTCCGCGCCAAAAGGAATAAAAGCCCGGGAAAGCCGGACCAGCTGTTTCTATTTCCCGCCCGTGGGGGTTTTTTACTCGACACGTCGTTAATTTCCTCCCTATATTCAGTTAGTGAATGCAGTAGCTCTTCATTGGAGTAGGAAAAACAAGGCAGAGGATGAAGAAAGATCCCCTTGTTATGTTGGTAGCTATGTATTTATGAGACTCCAATAGATATGCTTTTTATAACTATAGGCCATCTTCGAATGGAAGGATATTCCAATTTTAGAATCATTTCAGTATTATTTAATTAGGTTCAATATTTTTAAAATTGTTCAGCCATTGTCCATTGGCAGTGCTTAATCTCTACATATTTCCGTATAACTTTTTGGTGCCCTGAACTCGTTAACTACCATAGTGTTATTGAATGGTTAGTTCTCTCAGGCCAGACGAATATCACTTTTATGTTAAGGCTATGATTTGTTGTATTTATTTTTAAATTTAGGCAATGAATGTTTTGTACCGATATTAAATCATTCCTTCCCTTTCTATTTTCAAATCACATTAATACATGTGGCACAGTAATGCAAAATGTTGATGGAAATGATCCAGATGTATAATTTCGATACATACTTCTAATTTCAAACAATTTGTAGCGGAAACTGACGAAACCAAAAACAAAATAAATATTATTCTGCAGATCCTAAGTTGAAGACTAAGATGTTGTAGATAGTTGGTGACAGCTTTATTTAGTCTTCATATATTTTATTTTCAAGTTTATATAGTGCGACATGCCACACATCTGGTTATTAAATTTTGTAACAGAAACGTTTCGGTTATAAGCCATTTACAATCTTTGATGATTGTATTTACCTTTATGATTTTGCATTATTTCTTATATTACAATCTTCAGATATTTCCCATATATATATATCATGCTTTTGCCCAAGTTGATGTAATTTAGTTTGAATCAGGAGGAAACCTCAACTTTGGATTGCATGGTTAATGTCATGCATTGAGTCTGCTTCTTTAATCGACGACTCGATTCGGAGGAGAATATATATATATATATATATATATATATATATATATATATATATATATATACGCACACATCAAAACTACTATCTATGGTAAAATAGTAAAAGCGTGAGTTTTCTTTTCCCTTTTTCCCAGTATTTTTTATGAGGTTTGCCACAAATGGTTTGATTTTCCAGTTGAAAAGAGCCCTAAATCGAATCAGAGACTAGTGAAGGGCTGAATCGCTTTGAGAGCTATTCGTGGGCGAAAGCAGAACTCTGAAACCCTCGCTGTACAACTCGAAAAGCAAACGTTTGATTCTGAACAAACATTTACTCTAGCGGATATAGGATTTTTGTGTGCAACAATTTCTTTATTTATTTATAATATAAGGGTATTTGATGATGGCGCACGGACAGAACAAGGAAATGATTACCATTCTCTCAACACGTCAATGAAGCTTGCCAATAAAGCCAATAAAATCCTCCGTCTGCGTTATCCTTATTTCAATAGAACATCAAAACTCAGCTCTGAAAATAAATTGCAACTTTATAAATCTTGTATGAGAACAATTTCAACATACGCTTGCCCTTTATGGACCTAAAGTAATTATAATATACTAAAAAAAGCCAACGGCCATAGCCACTTTGAATGCACCGGTTCCCGTAGATCACCGAAGTTAAGGAACGTCGGGCGTGGTCAGTAACTGAATGGGTGACCGACCACGAGCTGTTGGCATTATAAAAGGCTGGCAACCTGTTGATAGCCCGCCGTTAATAGCCCAATAGCTGATACGCAATTAAAACAGGAAAAAAAAACATACTAAAATAATTGCATCAGAATAGCAGAAAACTTACCTAGATATACTCCAATAGATAGACTATACGAAACTTCAAAATTGACTCCTTTAAAAACTTACATACTACTGAAGGTAAAATTCTTTATAGTATCTAAAGAGAAACAGAATCCACTGATTAAACAAATAGGAAACATTGACAACACGACGTTACGTACACAAAAAAACAAAACGCATATTACTGGAGGAGGAAAAACTTTATTGTACAAAAAGTTTGGTTGCCCAACTAAATTGGGTTGCTCCGTACACAACATGTTGATCAACCTTGTAGGTATTTTAAATTAAAAAAAAAAAATAAATTACTAAAAATAAAAACATTATATGAATTAAGTAAATAAATGAGAATATAGTGATGATAGTATTAATAAAAATCAACAAAACGAAAAAAAAAATCGATATTATATAAAATACTACTTTTAAATATACCAAAAAGTGAAATAATAATTAAATTAAAAAAAAAAAAAAAAAAAAAAATAGAATGTTTCAGCCATATATGTGGCTTTGAATGATAGCAAGCGAGTCTACAAGAATTGATTCTCCATTCTTCCTAGAATGTCCTCGCAGATTCCTATTTCCTGGAAGAATACAGGAGTTTCCTTGGGAATGGTGCCTCGGGAGCCGAACCATAGACCTTTCACGGAGAATTCTCGGCTTCCATATGTCTCTCGGAACTTTTCTCTATAAAATGAGATGCACTTCTCATAGATGGCCTGCTTCTCTTTGTTCACAATTTCATTTTGATTTTCATTGTTGCCTTCATAGCGAATTGTTGGGTCTAAGATTAGAGCCGTTTTGTTTTTCCGTTGAAAGGCAACGATGTCAGCATATCTTGTGGAGCCTTCATCGTCGATGCTTTATATCTCCTCGAAGCAGTCATACCCATTATCATCCAAAAGCTCCATGAGTGTATGCTTCACGTTGTGATGGCGACGTGTAACCAAAAGCATATTGTGGTCGCAACTTCCCAGCACATGTGCTGGCGTTTCTTTCTCTTTGCCGCATCTGCGACGAAGGAGACCAACATCCCTTGGTTCACTGCTAATGCCAGGAACTACACGAAGCGGCGCATAATTAATGTTAAGTTTTAAGGCATTTATCCATTCGGAGCCCGATAACACTTCTTTATTATTGACAGTCTTTGAAGTGTCGGACTTCAATGCCCTGCCACTTCGAGTTAGCCCATTCATCGAAGGCAATCTCTCTTAACGTCTGCCTCAGCTTTTTTATGTTCTGTACGTGGCTGATATCTTCCAAAAATCAACAAAACAAATTCTTTTTATAAACAAGGACTAAATGAAACATTAACGGACACTGACTGAATTATCTTTCCTCGACAGGATTAAGAATTGTCAACACGCTGCGCCTACACAAGCTCCGTCTTTCTCCGTATATTGTATAATATCTAATCTGTATAATAGCTAATTTCATATCTATTGTATAATCTATACTTATAATAAAAACTGTTACGGGTCGCTGTATGTACATGGAAGATATATGAGAAAACATAACTCCAAACGTAAACAAACTGTCAACAGATTAGTTTTGATGAAACTCGAACATGCAGAAAATGTTTCAACTGAATCCCATGATTCTAAGTAGCCAAACCAAAAACGTTATTCAACAAATATTTTTCCACTTTTCTGGAAAACGGTTAAAGCTATCGCCTTAACAATGATTTCATTCGTTTTCAGGCCAAGAAGCCTGTAAAACGAGTACTTGCAAGCATTTGAAGTAAGCGGAACGATTTTTTTCGCACGAATTTCGCTCCAAAAACCATGTTCCGGTGGTCGGATTCTGCTGGTTAGCGATCTTGACCTTTCAAATTAGACGAAAGATTTTTGTGCCAAATTTCATTAAAATTGGACCATTATTCGATGTGCTAGACAAATATATATATACAAATTTGAACGCCAAATATTCTAGTCGGCACTTCCGGATTGCGTCAAGAGGTCAACCTTATAAGCGGCGTTCCTTCCTATGGAGGGAGGGAGGAACCGCGCTAAAATAATATTAGGGGCCTTTATCGACGCAATAGCACCCAAAAAAATGATTATTAAATTTTTTGTCGGTATGTCTGGGTACACTAATCTCAGTAATGGGTTATCACATTTAGTTGTGGTTTTCACTTGACAGTTGTCATGCGTTGCTTCACTTAACATTTAGTGTTTCGTGTCAATCGGTTCATAAATAAAAAAGTTATGCCGATGTAAAGAAGCACGTTGAACATTTCATGAACTATCGTCAACACGATACTTCATATATAGTACTCCCCTAGCAAACGGTTGGACGAGCCCTTACTGGCCGCAATTTTATTTATATTGCAACGAAACTCGCCATTCGTTGTGGTCATCTTAACCCTAGAATACTAACTGGCATCAGGCATACACTATTACTGTATTACGTACAGTAGTAAATGTACGTAAATTTTACGTCATTCACAAAACTCTGTAAAATTTACTCAACGAGCTCACTGATCTCTTATTTTTGGCTTTTATAAAATCAGGAATAAAATATAAAAAAATATATCAACATTTTAAAACAATCTATTGAAAAAAAAAAACATTAAAAATCATCTAACAAATAAATCTAAGATATAAAAGTTGTTGATAAAATTAATCAGTATTTTAAAATAACTTAATATGCTTCAAAAATATATATATATATATTTATGAATGAATGAATGAATGAAAAGTTTTATTATTATTCCGGGACAGAAGTCCCATAGGAATAATTTTGAAATTTCAAAATAATTTTGAATTTTACGTATAAACTTAAAAACTTATAAATGCTATCAGTATCAATATATAGTGTACAGCTTCAATATAGACTAGGTGTTGGGTAAAACTTGGAGGGATAGAAGGTGGTGGAAGAGTCGGGATTTAAAGGTTTCTAGGTTGGTAGAATGGCGGACAAACGAAGGCAAGGAATTCCATAGCGATGTGGCACGGGTGACGAATGATTTTTCGAATATTGCTGTTCGTTGGGAAGGAATATAAAGATCGGAAGGACGAGATCGGGTGTTACGGTAGTGAACCGAGGATTTAAATTTAAGAAGTTGAAAAATATAAGAAGGTCTACGGGATTGAATTACTTGGTAAAGGACTGAGCCGAGGAAGTACTGACGACGATAAAGAGGGAATAGCCAATTTAGCTCCTGGTAGAAATGTGATATGTGGGAGTCTCTGGGGATCCCGAGGATAAAACGAATGAAACCGTTCATGAGGCGTTTGAGTTTTGCCTCGAGATCGCCAGAAAGTCCACCGTACACCAAACAACCATAGTCAAACTGGGGGAATAATAGGGAGGTTACGAGGAGTTGACGGGTCTTAGTTGGCAGAAGATGGCGGGAGAGGTTGAGCTGTCTCAGGATAAATATGGACCGACGGGAAATTTGGGAAATATGATTTTTCCAGGAAAGGTTCTGATCAAATATGATCCCAAGATTTTTAACTGATTTACAATATTTTATAGGGATGCTGTTAAGGTAAAGGGCTGGAAAAGGGGAAGTAGAACTTATGAGGGATTGGGAGCCTATAACAATGGCTTTGGATTTGTCTGGATTCAGGGAAAGCTTATTAGCTGCGGCCCAAGCATTGATGTTATTAAGATCTACTTGAAGCTTGTCTACAGCATCTCGTAGCAAAGAGGGCTTAAAGGATAGGTAGATTTGGGTATCGTCAGCGTAAAGATGAAACTCGGAATGAACTATGGAAAGAGGAAGATCAATGACGTAAACAGAAAATAGAGTTGGGGATAACGAGGAGCCCTGCGGTACACCACGGGAAAGAGGAAGAGGGCTAGAAGGATTGCTGTCGGGGATGACCACGTATTCGGATCGATTGGATAGAAAGGATTGGAACCAGCTAATGGGACTGTTGGAAAAGGAAAGAGATTGGAGTTTGGTGAGGAGGATTTGATGGTCTACGGTATCAAATGCTTTTGAAAAATCTAGGAGAACTAGAATATTTATATGCAAAAAAAAAAAAAATACTAAATAATTATGATCAATTCAAACAACTTTTTTTGGGTAGGATCCACAAATTTCCTTTCTATATATCACTATCACGCAATAGCTTCTACCGCTTTTATATGACAGTCAAATTCTTCTTCTAATTCTCCTTCATTTGGAACCAAGTCAGGGTCGTTATTGAAATTGTCATCCTCTATCTCGATACTCTTCATCGAGTTCCGCCATTAATTTCAGAATCTCATCCGGATTCCTGTATAATTTTTCAAACTCCCTTTATCGCAGAAAAAATAAATAGAAGAACTAATCGTCTAAGTAATTTACTAACTCAATGTAAAATTGACGCGGGACCACCAGCGTTTATTGCTAACTGCACGTACTAACTATACGTAATTTTTACATACCTACTTTTAGAAGAAATTTTGAAAATAAATGAATAAGACTGAACGATCCACTTCCCTCGTGAACAGTCGATGTGAACTAGTCTAGGCATAGCTGGGAGGAGAACAGGGTCTGAGATTCTCAAACTTACTGGGGAAGCAGGCTACATGTTGCGCACGTAATTTTTACGTTTGTTAGTGTTCTAGGGTTAATACAAAAATGTTTTGTACAAATAAACTAAATCGGTCCATTAGGAATGGGGGGAGGGGTTACTATGAGATCAGCTTTATGTGGTTGTGTCACGAGTAGGCAATCCTAGCAGCCTGTATGCTTTGATCTCCGATTCATTACTGTAAAGTAGATTTTTAAAAAATACCAAAACGACGATGTTTCTGATCTAAAATAAAGCAAAAGATACATCCAAGAAATTCCCTTAGGGTGGGTTTACACTAGGATAGTTATTGCAGGATATTTATATCAGAGAGAAATTCTGACTAATGTAAACCATGTAGAATTTATGTCAGACATAAATTCTACATGGTTTACATTAGTCAGAATTTCTCTCTGATATAAATATCCTGCAATAACTATCCTATTGTAAACCCACCCTAAGTCACTATTCTACGCGGACGAAGTCGCGGGCAGAGCAAGTATGAATTATATATTGTGTATACAGAAATTGTAAACTGAGTCAACACACTCCAGTAGACGGCCAAACAGAACTGTATTATGTCCCATATGATCAAGCTTGTTTATCTAATCACAAAGAATCCTGAAGGTGCACTAAAAATTAAAATATTTATTATATCAGATAATATTGTTTATTAAATATAAAGAAAAAATAATTACGGACAGGTTCATTTGACGATGGGACTTTGTTAAGACGTTGCCATGGAGATGAGAAATGTGAAAATTGTCAACATGAAATAGCTTTTTTCTTTGTAGAGAAATTTCACTTCCACAAGGGGGGGGGAGAGTAATTAGCGGAGGAAATTAATTCTACAAGAGAAAATATTTAAGTCCTTTTGAAGATAAATTATCGAACGCTGATGTTCCTCAAAGCTCCTCATGCAGACGATTTAATCATCAGATCCTCTAAAAAAGAGACCTAATTTATTCTTTCTTCACTTGAAAGGGAAGAAAAAAAAAGTCAACAAAATATTGACGTCATTTAGAAAAAACAAATGACTCCATTTGACATCTTTAATCCTTCACTCATTTCGGTGATCTTCTTGACAAAAAACTCGTTATCTGTCGAAAGACGAAGAAAAAAAAAAAAATATACAGAATCATTTAGGTAAAAAAGTTAGGAAATTAAGGGAGACGGAAATTAAAAAAAAAAAAAAAAAAAAAAAAAAATGAGCCATTTGGTATAAAAGTTCTGAATGGATGAAATGAACCTTTGCTAATCTCTTTTTAATTGGTGGAATTATCGGAAAGTAAAGTTCGCTTCAAGTCTCGACTTACAAAAGCCCCGCCGACTTATTATCGGTCCCAACTTACAAACAGACTTCCAATTACTGGAAGTTTAAAGCAATAGTTTCAAACTGTCTTGCCTTTAAGGTGAAACCTCAGGGCTCGAGGTTCCTTTGCCTTCCTTACTTCGCCCATAATTCCTGCTTTACGACAAATCAACTCATTAATAAGATCAATAAGCATCTTCGTACTTTAGATTGTTAGGGAACTTAAATCTTTTTGTGCGTTTCCATCCATAGGGAGTATACTCACCAATGAAGTTGACCGTATGAGGCAAAAGTGCGACTCGCATGAACTGCGTCATCTTAGCGCGGTTCCGTTCATATCCCTAGTGACATTTGGAAACTCTGAAATAGAAACAGTTATTATTTTCCTTAGACCTTTGGTAAAATACTTTTATAGCTCGAGATAACGAGATAGCAAGGGTACCCTTACCTGGAAAAGTGACTCCCCGACCTTCTTTTACTATAATGCTATTTTTACACAATAGCATACAGATAAATACAATTTAAAACAAAAACAATGAAAATGTTAGTTAATAAACAACGAAAACGTATTCAAAAGAACGAAACGAACACATTTGAAGTTTTAAGCACTTATTTCTCCGATTGACATCGCCTAGTCGAAAATAGCTCTAGAACATTTTTTTTATATATAATTTAGTGAGCTTTTGAAAGATTACTTTCCAATTACCACCATTTTCCAAAAGTATTTTTTTTTCAAATACTTCCATAATTCCAAATGAAACTAAAATTTAAACATCTTAGTTTAGATGAATTTCAAAAACGTAGAATATATTTCAATTAAATCCCACTATTATAAGTACCGAAAATTACAAATACAAAAATATTTTATCCTCTTTTCTCAAAAACGGTTAGAGATATCGCCTTAAAAGTTGGCTCATCCGTTTCCCTACGTTTCATAAAAGGCGATCTGCCATCAAGACCATTAACGAAAAAAACTTAGCGCTGCAAAACAAATATGTTACTGTGGAACATATTTTCTTGATCTGTGTGTTCTAAAGCGTAAAATTTTCAAGTCGACACTTTCGGATTAGGTCTTGGAGTCTAATAATAGTGTGCAAAGAGTTCGCCGTCGGATATACAACAGATCATCCTCGGCTAAGCACTTCATTTTTCTAATATTGTCCTCTCTTTCAACGAGAAACCTCTGGATGTGCTGGTGTTAAATATTTTTATTGTGTACAATATGGAATTAAATTTTAAAATTTTATTATACAAGCAGACATCCGAGATAAATTACATAGAATACAATTCTAATTTAATATTCATGGATCTGTTTGGTGGGGGCTCGTCTACTCATCATATCATTAATAAATATAATATTAACATATTATTATTATTAAATTATAATTAAGGAACAAACTAGTTAATTAATTATCGTGCGAGTGAGTTGGCCGATTGCATTTAGTTTAAGAGATAGGAAAGGCACGGCCTCGTGAATACGATCAGTGATGCCATCCTCTTCCATGTGTTTACCCGCACCTCAGTTGGCACCACTGACACGGACGGATTCAGTCAGCTGTGCAAGTGATAAGAGGAACGAGCTTCTCTCCAATCTTCGTGGCCTTCAATGCTCGCTGTTATACAAGCATAAATGAATGTATTTATATATACATTTTTATATTTAAAAAAATGTTTTTTTTCAGAGCAGGCGTCACGTTTTAGCGCGGTTCCTCCCTCCCCCATAGGGAGGAACCCCGCTTATAGGGTTGATACAATGAAACAACATGGAAGTGCCGACTAAAAAATGTCGCGTTTCAGAACCCCTAGAGACCGAAAATAACGGTGGTTTAAATTTGTATATATATATATATATATATATATGTATATATATATATATATATATATATATATGTATATATATATATATATATATATATATATATATATATATATATATTTGTCTGTTCGCTCATTTCTGGCTTCCCTAATGGTCCGATTGTGATGAAATTTGGTACAAAAATCCGTCTTCCAATTAGAAAGGTCAAGTTCGTTAACCAGCAGATTCCGCCCACTGGAAGATGGCGTTTGGGGCGAAATTCGCGCAAAAAAAATCGTAACACTTACGTTTTTGAGTTCATAAGCTTGTAAGTACTCGTTTTATAGGCTTCCTGGGCTAGGAAAACGAATGAAACCATTTTCAAGGCGATAGCTTTAACCGTTTTCGAGAAAATGGGAAAAATAGTTTTTGAATACCGTTTTTGGTTTGGGTACTTAGAATCATGAGATTCATTTGAAACATTTTCTGCGTGTTCTACTTTCATTAAAACTAATATGTTGAAATTTTTGTTACGTTTGGAGTTTAGGAAGGGTTAGAATAAAATATTTTATTCACAGACATAAAAAATGTTGGTAACTTTGTGTACTTTCCTTAATATTTCGAAAAAGGTTGAGAATCTTGGGAAACGGAAGATTGCCATTAGAAAGCTTACTAAATGATCTACAAAAATGGTTCTAATGAAAGTTTTGATTAGGCGATGTCAATCGGAGAAAAAAGTGCTTAAACCTTTAAAGTAATTGATTTCGCTTATTCGAACTGTTCTTTTTGTCTTTGATTTTGGTACTTAGAATTATGGGATTCAGTTGAAACATTTTCTGCATGTTCGAATTTCATCAACACTAATATGTTGAAATTTTGGTTATGTTTGGAGTAAAGAAAGGGTCAGAATAAAATATTTTATTAACAGACAAGAAAAGTTTTGGTAACTTTGTATACTTTCGTTAGTATCTCAAAAATCGTTGACAACCTTGGGAAGCAGAAGGTTACCATTAGAAAGCTTATTAAATGCTCTACAAAAATGGTTCTAATGAAAGTTTTGATTAGGCGATGTCAATCGGAGAAAAAAGTGCTTAAACCTTTAAAGTAATTGATTTCGCTTATTCGAACTGTTCTTTTTGTCTTTGATTTTGGTACTTAGAATTATGGGATTCAGTTGAAACATTTTCTGCATGTTCGAATTCCATCAACACTAATATGTTGAAATTTTGGTTATGTTTGGAGTAAAGAAAGGGTCAGAATAAAATATTTTATTAACAGACAAGAAAAGTTTTGGTAACTTTGTATACTTTCGTTAGTATCTCAAAACCCGTTGACAACCTTGGGAAGCAGAAGGTTACCATTCGAAAGCTTACTAAATGCTCTACAAAAAAAGTTCTAAAGAAAGTTTTAATTAGGCGATGTCAATCGGAGAAATAAGTGCTTAAAACTTTAAAGTAATTGATTTCGTTTATTCGAGGGATTCTTTTTGACTGTTTTATTCCTTGTTATTTTTAAATTTCTTATAGTCGGATAATGTATTTGACAATAAAACAGATTAAGTAAAATAAGAAGATCAATTTATTGTTAAAAATGTAGCGTTCAAAGAGAGAGATCCCAAGGCTTTCCAAATGCCTCAGAGCGGAGGCCTTTCTGCCCGACTTATGGGATAGCTGACCCATACAGGTTAGATTGTAAATCAAGACCTTTCAAGACTGGTTTGTTTGAGATTTCATTTGGATAGGTGTTTCGCTATTGATCTAAACAAAGTAATAACTGTTTCTTTTGTATGCCTTCATAAACACTAGAGATAAGAACGGAACCGCGCTAAGATGACGCAGTTCCTGCGAATCGGACTTTTTTTTTGAGTAATCCTGAATATTACAAGCGGAGTGAGTTCGTCTGTATCAGATAATAATATTTCCCATTGGAAAGTTTTCTTTTTACCTGCGCAATATGAAGCAGAGTTACATTTACCCGCTTCAAAAGCCAGGGAGAATTTTGGCATCATTGCTCTCCAAGGAGAGGCAATCGGAGGCGCATGAAAGGGCACGCTGTTCAATAGAGGCATGCCTCATTACTCGCCCCTTCGTACTCCCATTACCTAAAGGCAATTATTGCCAATTCTTGCTAATTAAACCTCTCCGATCGATAATATCCTTAAATGGCAAAGTTCCTTTCGGAAGAGGCGTACGGTTTTTTGTCACAGTTCCAATCTTTGAACAGGCACAGTGATTCAGTGTGTAGGAATTTAATTTTGTCCAGTTGGATTGTGAGAGAATGCTTAGTGCGTCGTTTAAAGACGACTTCTAAATGGAGTAAGTGAGAGTCCAAGTCTTCCGAAAAACCGGTGTCGTCAATATAGACAAGGGAATTAAGGAGGTTTTCGAGGAGCATATTCATAGCTCGTTGGAAGGAGGGGGGTGCGTTACAGAGCCCAAACGGGAGACGTAGGAACTCATAGTGACCGTCGTCTGTACTAAGCTGTTTTTTCAATCGAATCTTCCTCGAGTTCAATTTAGTGGAAACCAGAGGCAAGATCGATAGCCGAAAAATATTTAGCACCTTTGAGTTTATTGAGCAGGTCTTCTATGACGGGGAAAGGGAACTTGTCAGATATGGTTTCCCGATTGAGTTTCCTATAGTCCACAACCATGCGAACTTTGGGCTTGCCACTATCGTCCATTTCTTTTGGTACCAGCCAGAGGGGTGAATTATATGGGGATCTTAGCTTATCCTTGTAGCAAAATCTCTCCACTCTATGCCTTCTTTATGTAACAGTGCTTATTTTATCACCAAAGGAATATAGTTATTGAGGTTGAACTTATAAAAGAACTTTTGAACAAATTATTCACCTCCTCACTAAAAAAAAAAAAAAACAAACAAAAAAACATACATACCAGGCATCCAGGCAATTTTTTTAATTACACAGCTTTCCAGCCCCCTCATCTTCGACCACCTTTCCTTAGCAGGTGATGTAAATCTTCACGACCCCTTTTCATCTTTGCTACATCTTACAGATACAGTGAAGCTTTAACGACCATAGACCTCCTTTACCCGTACTCATCGGTAGGTTACCTGTTATTTTGTATCTATTCACTAAGTACCTATTTCTACGTTACCCATACTCTATGTTTAAATCAGTAATCATCTACCTTTAATCTAATTACTATTTGTAACATATATTTATCATATCGTTCGTACCATGTCCAATAGGGTGGCCCTTAGCTATAGGGAGCTTTTTTGAAAGTAAAAATGTTGCTCCTCCCACCCCCCAATTCTGTTCCAATCAACAAAAAAATTTGCTGTGCAAAATTTCAGGGCAATCGGAAAACTGCTAGGTGACCCGCAAACGGTTAGAAATTGAAACATAATATACGAAGCCATTGATTCCGTTAAAATGGGATATACTGTTCTATCTCAATCATTTTCTCAAAAAACATTACGTAGTTACATCATGGTGACTCCAGAAATTGTTTAAAATCATTCTAAATCAAATTTCTCAAAAGTCGATTCTAAAAATTTTTGGAATAACATGAAAAAAGGTTAAAAATATGATAATTTTACTAATGGACGCAAGGGTAGCCCTTAGCTATAGGGTTTTTTTAAGTTAAAATGTTGCTTCTCCCCACCCCCAATTCTGTTCCAATTAACAAAAAAACTATTTATGCAAAATTTTTGCGCAATCTGACAACTGCTAGGCGACCCTCAAACGCTTTGAAATTGAAACATACTATACGAAACGAAAAATTTAGATAAAAAAGGAATATACAGTTCTATCTCAATATGTTTCTTATTGCAATTTATGTAGATACATCCAGGCTACCCAAGAAATTGTTTAAAATCATACTGAATCATATATCTCAAAATTGAATTATAAACATTTCAGGGATATAATGAAAAAATTAAAAAATATTAGGTTTTTAATACTGCACACAACTTGTATAAGACAACTCCATTTTTGTTTAAAACAAAAATTTCTCTAGAAACAAGGCATAATGTGAACAATAACAAAAAAAAAAAAAAAAATACAAATATTGAATACTGCACACAACTTGTATAAGACAACTCCATTTTTGTTTAAAACAAAAATTTCTCTAGAAACAAGGCATAATGTGAACAATAACAAAAAAAAAAAAAAATACAAATATTGAACCCCCCCCCCCCCCCTTAGAAAAACTAAGGGAGGATTTAGTAGCAGTCGGGTATTTTTCCCCGTCCCCGGCAACGATCTACAAAACAATATGAAAAAATCGATTTTTGTGAAGGAAGAAAAATAATTTTGGCGGAGAACGTACCTCTACAGTTTTTTTTTATTCTTCCTTTTCTTCAGGATTGTCTGCTTCCAGCATAACATCAGCTATATTTGCCTTAACCGCTGTTGGAACGTTGTCATTAAATAAGGATGAAGCAGTTACCGGTTTAGGGAACTAAGTACCAGAGATGATTGGAAAGATTGTTTGAAGCAGCCTTACTAATTTCTGGATCAATATCCTGATAATGTATCAGTTGATGCATGAATAGAAAGTCATGATATGGTGCTTTAATTGGGTCTGATGATAGAAACCAGGCTCGAACGTAAATTCGCACAAGAAAAATACGTCCGTCTTAAAGAATTTTTCTCGCTATGAGATAAGTGAAATTTATTTTGGAGCAGGTACATTTTGAATGGATAAATTGCCTTTGCACCTACCTAGCATGACTTACAGCTCCTGGTACACGAAACGATACTCCTTTCTACCAGTTTAAACAAGTGCGTTTTCAGGAAGCAGGAACGGACTTGATTGTTTATCTTTTTATCCAACATTAACAAGAAAATGACTAATTTGATTTCCATTAATAGTGCTTGCCTGCTCAAAAGTGATTAAAAAATAAAATGATTTAAAAAAAAAAATATCTGAAAAAATCACTTTCGGACAAAAAGATCAATATTTCAAGATCATTGCGGGTCGCCTTGGACTTGTTCGATTTAGCTAAAATTTTGCACAGATCTTTATGTTGTTGATTGGAACAAGATAAGGGGGTGGGAGGTAAACTTTTAGAAAGTTGAAAAATAAGGGCCACCCTTATTTCATATTCGATAGTTGGACATTGTCCAACTATCGAATATGAAAAATCTCACTCTTCGTTCTGGACGATTCGGCTGTTTGCAAATTGTCGCAAATCTAGCCCCTTTAGAATAGCCGGAAATTACTTAAATAAAGTATCGAATAAGAAAATTTTCCAATATATTACTTCAGCAATTTATCGAATGTTCGTTCGCTAGTTTGCTCCGATTTTGATATTTGATTGGTGTATTATACGTAGAAAATTATTATCAAGCCGAAAATTCGGTAAAAATATAACAAAAGTTTTATCTAAAAAATGTAACTTTATTAACCACGCAACCGAACACAGAAAATATCTACTTTTGTAATCTCAACGGTCGTAGATTTATCCTTGAATATTTCTAAACAAAGAAGGAGCAGGATTCTCTAGAGTTTCCTTCAAACAAATCAATTAATGATGACAGTACCAGGGTTGAAAACCTTTGTACTACCAGTAGCACGGGCACACAAAAAAAGTGGTCTTTTCCAAAGACACCATACATATATTCATATGTATTTCGACAAGCTGGATCCGAATCCGGAGTCCGTTACATCCCAGCACGTCAGGTTTAAGAGCATTTTAAGATCAAATTTCGTATGAAATCGTTAAAGAAGAAATAACTAGAGCTTCCATGGTTTTGAGGGGCGCTGAATTCAAGTCCGAGGTCTGTTTTAGCACATCGGCATAAAATTAAGATAATTTCAAGGACAAATATGTTTATTTTGCAAGGAATGAATCTGCAGTCAAAATTCTTTTTTTGCAAAATAAACATATTTGTCCTTGAAATGACCTTGATTTTGCACCCATGGGGTGAAACAGACCTTGGATTCGAATTCAGCTACCCTCAAAACCATAGAAGCTCTAGTTATTTCTTCTTTAACGATTTCATACAATATGTGACCTTCAAATGCTCTTAAATCTGACGTCCTGGTGTGAAACGGAGTCCGGATTCGGATCCAGCGTGTCGAAATACAAGAGAATATATCGCACTAGTATTTCTAAAGTGACACAACTCAATAATCGGTTTTATTCACACCGTCATAGTTATGACTATGAAAGACATGGTCAGTATCTCTTCATCAACCATCAAAACTGTATCTACCTACCTTCAGAACTTGTACACCAGAGGGCATGTGTGTCACCCTGTCTTAATCCTAAGGCCCTCACATAGGTACATGGGCGTACATAGAAAATGATTTCGGAGGGAGCTGGGAACATTTCGGGGGGGGGGGGGCTAAGACTATTTCCGGTTTATCGAAATACTAACAATTTAGAACTTGGAAGAGTTTTAGCTAACTAAAACGCTATTAAACCCAAAATAAAATATTTTTTATAAACTAAGTGATCTTATTTAATTTATTTTCAAGGGTTTTATGAAATTTTTACCGATCACATCAACATTTCGTATATAAGGGAGGGCTGCAGCCCCCTCAGCCCCCCCTTATATACGCCATGCATAGGCAAGAGTGACACGTTTACAGTTGAGTTTTATTTTGAGTTGTGGCGCTTTAGAAATAATAGTGCGATATGTATGATGTCTTTGGAAAATACCATTTTTTTTGTGTGCCTGTGTAATTAATTGTCCGAAAATAATTCAAACTTTATAATTATTATCTAATTGGTATTTGATGTTCTGTTCCTCAACAAACGCCTTAACAACTTGTAACTTTAGACCTATTTCTCTAAAGCACAGCTTATGTAATTGTTTCGCCAACATCCCACCACTACTCCCCTTGTATTGTCTTCATTTGCCGTTTCTCTAACAGCTGTTGTGGAATCGCCATTATTCCTTTGTTTCTCATTACGAATTCCATCCAAGTTTCACCAAAGGAACAATTAAACGTGAGTTCGGCTAATGCGTAGAGTTCCTTTGAAAGACGCTGAATATATTCCTAGAAACTAGGCCTTACACACAGACTCTCCACTCAACTTGCAGGAGACAGGGGGTACGTTCTGTTCACCTAACCCCACTTCCTAAACCCTATGTTCTCTTTCGGCCATCTCCCCTCATTGCCAGAATGGATTCAGTGACTTCTTTTTTTCGTTTTCTCTGACAAGGGGAGGGTGCGACGTACCCCTCACCGATTCAAACGAAAAATTTTTTGTGTAGCATTTAACTAGAAAAAGATCGCGTTAAAGCGAGAGAACGAACTTCTCAAGCATTCAGCTGAAAAAAAAATGTTGAAAATTTACCTGGAATTCTAAACATTTATAAAATGTAGTTTACTTTTTGAAATTCAATATCTCGCCTTGAAATAACCCGACTCTTACGTCCTTGAGCTTTTTGGAAAGAAGAAAGACTCCTTTTTCGAATCATATAAATGACTATTGTATTATCTCGGGAAATACTGGTGCAAAATGGTTCTAAAAAAACAGTCAAATTTAAACGTTTTTGCATGTAAGGTCGATTCCAGAACACGTAGAAATAACCCGATCAGACGAAAATCTGCAACTTTAGAACCTTTACCAACCCTCCAAATTTGGTTTGAATCGAGTAAATGTCCTTCGAAATATGGCCGGATTTGTGAATCTTAAACAAAATTTTAAGGGTGCAGGCCTTAGCGAAATTTAAAATACTTTTTTTATAATTTTTTGAATCTTCCCAAAATGTGAATATAAGGATTTTTTTAATGTGCTAAAAACAAATCTGACGTCCGTTTTGAATATAATTTTTTATGGAATATTTTGGCAAAATAATGACTTTTAAAGAGTCGAGTATGTAAAAAAATTTTGGATTTATAAACGGATGTCAGATTTGTTTTTAGCACATTAAAAACCCCCCCATTTCAAGGCGAGATATTGAATTTCAAAACATAATCTACATTTTTCGCTTACAAATGTATATATGTATAATGTATATATAATGTATATATGCTGAATGCTTAAGAAGTGCGTTTTCTCGCTTTAACACGACCGTCTAGTTAATATTTCACATTCCCCTTGTATGTATTGAATGCTACTAAAAACTACTAAATTATCGGTGATAAACTTTTTATGTAGTAAATCTTTCTTTGCGTTTAATTTTTGTCCCTTTATTTGTTGTAAAATTGACGGGCGCACATTGGTGCCAAACGACATTTCGTTTTTCAAAAAAGGCTACAGCCTCTAAATCTTAACCGAATTCAATGCATATTTTTAAAAGTCCGTCACGCAGGAGCTGCGTAACTAAGCACTTTCCTCAGAATTGAGTAGTGTCGATTGCATTCCTGAATAATTTGCTTAAAATAACCTATATAGATAAATAAAATGAAAACATAAATAACACCTGTTTCAATTCAATCCGAACATAGTACAATGTAAATCCCCCTTCCGATAGACCGATTTAGTTCATTTTTACAACACTTTTTTCTCATGAGTTACCCTTATTAGATACCCAGGATGTATACCTCCTTTCGTTACAATACAGCAGAAATTACGACCGGTATGAGCAAATTAGTAATTTCTGTCCGGAGTAAACTCCCCCTTCTAGTCAACTGATTTAGTTTATTTTTACAACAAATTTTTCTCTTCAGTTGACCACAAAAAATACCGAGTTTCGTTGAAATATAACAAAAATTATGGCTGGTATTGACAAATAACTACTTTGGAATGGACCGATTTTATTGGTTAATGAACTCGTTCAATCGTTTGATGGGGGAATACTACATACCACGTTTTGTGGCGAAAAAACAAAAACTCTGGCCTGTATCGTGTTAAAAGACACATATATAACTATATATATATATATATATATATATATATATATATATATATATATATATATACATAGATATATATAAATTTTAACTGGGGTCATTTTCGGTGTCTACTAGGTAGGAACGATAAAGATTCGAAGAAATTTTTCAAAAATTCCGTCATGAGTCCAACCTCAATAGTTACTTTGCTTCGGAGGAAAGTGCTAAAATGAAAGCTAATATAATTTAGAACAACTTTGTCTAGCCAGATTTTTGTTTTTTTATACTCCTGTTTATTCAATTACGTGAAAATAATTCACAAAATTTTACGATTAAACATAAAATAATATTTCATATTTCATCGAACTTAATATCAGCACTGATATAGTTAAAAATTAACATTCTAAACCTGATTAGACTTGGAAATTATCAAAATCTATTTTCAAATCATTCAAAAATCATATTTGAATTGATCTCATTGTTCAATTAAGAATAATTAACGTTTTGAAGGTGTCAGTCTGATTTATTCCCAAGTCTAATCAGGATTTCAATATTAATTTCAACGATGTCAGTGCTGATATTTAATGTTATATGTTCACTTGTAAAAGTTCGTGAATTATTTACACGTAATTTAATAAACTGGAGAAACAAGAAACAAAAATATGGCTAGACAATGTTGTTCTAAATTTTATTAGCTTTCATTAAAAAAAAAAAAAAAAAAAAAAAAAAAAATGCATTAAAATCGGTTAAGATTTGGAGGCTGTAGCCTTTTTTGAAACACGAAATGTCGTTTTGTCCTACTGTGGGGCGTGCAGCAGTAAGAAGGCAGCTCCATTTTTCACATTGTTGGAAATTAAAGAAAAGGTTTTTAAATTTACTTTCTTGATATTTTTTTCCATTTTTTTTTCTTATCATAACATATCCAGCTACTTATGAAAGTCTATAAGGACCCTATCCTACCTTTTTTAGAGTGGTTGTGTCAGGTTTAATGATTTGGAGCTGCCTCCACGTATTGTGCCACGTTCTATAATTAACCCAAAATGTACGGATTTTTCAACTTCAATGAATAAAATTTGCTTTTATTCAAATTTTTAATTTAGGAAGCTCATATGACAATAAAAACAAACAATTTAAAATACAAAAATCGTCTTCTGGCTCTGTTTCTGTCAAACCATCATCGTCAGTGTAGCTGAAGAAGCTACACATTTTAATGCATTGTAGAACGGAATCTCATTTTTTTCGGCATATTTGTGTGCTAGGCTCATTACAGCATTGTATTTCTCAGTTTTTAAGAGCAGGATTGGGCAGTAAGCAGATGGATAGTCAATAGTGGATCTTACACAGTGGTTTAGTTGCTGTGATTCTACTATTGAAGTGACCAGAGCTGCTGTCTTGTTGTATCAGAAGATAGAGATAGTTCTTAAATCCATGATAATGTTCTGACCTGAAAATCCTAAAAAAATGAAGCTGCCTCCTTATTTTTCCGAACATAAAATTACCTCATGCCAATATATACATAAATACATCTGTATAAATATTTATATGCATTCGTGTAAATTTTACAACTGCGGATTGAACCAATGGGCCTGCACCGTAAGTAGCCATTTTGCAGGGAGGAAACAGGCTAAAATAAATAAAAGAAGATAAATTATGTTTTAATTGTGTGAGTAAACTTTATTAAAAAGTGAATTAAAAAAATAAAATAAAATAAAAAACCAAAACAATGGTTTTATCCCCTGCTGAATTATATATTGCCGGCGTGTAAACCTGTGGGTTTTTGCACCAAACCTTCGTGTTTGTTTGAATCCACAGAGATATTAGTGTAAAGAGAATTATTTGCTTTCAGTTCTGTTTTTACGCCGTTGTTTTCACTGACCACAGCCCCGGTGGAGGATTTCCTGGGAAGAGAAACACATGTTCCTGTGTTTTTGCCGGCACCCGACCGCACTTAATAACAACAAATTATTGATGAATTGTTATGTGTTAAGTGTGGTTTTTTTCAGATAAATAAATTATTTATTTTAAATTTTAACGTCCATTATTATTAACTAAAATATTGGGACGGGTTCTCTATAGGTTACTACCCTTTTCTAGGCAGGATAGGGCTGATGCCTTTTCTTTTTTCTAAAGAAAAGCCAGCGTTAATGACCACAAAGGTTGACACGCCTTAAATCCAACCTAAAAAAAAAAAGAAAAGCCACCACCCCTAGTGTGAATCGAACCCACAACCTTTGGCACGGAGTGTTAAGTGCTCACGCCTTAACACTCACGGCCACCGGGCTTCCATATAAATTATACATTATTTATTAAAATATTTAATATATATAAATTTATATCTGTTGTATTTTAAAAAAAGTCCGACTCGCAGGAACTGCATCATCTTAGCGCGGTTCTATTCTTATCCCTAGTCTAATTTGGAAAGATTAAAATAGAAGCAGTTATTATTTTGGTTCCACCAGTCTTGAAAGGTCTTGATTTACGATCTTACCTGGAAGGGCCGGCTAACACTAGTAACGGTCCCGCTAGTTACAAGGACTCGGAATCTTGGAAATCTATATTTCTAACAATAAATTGTTTTTGTTGTTTTACTTAACCAGTTTTATTGTCAAATACATTATCCCTTATAGTTGGATAGTGTTATCCTTGTTATTTAAGAAATAACAAGGAATAAAACAGACAAAAAGAACCGTTCGAATAAACGAAATCAATTACTTTAACGTTTTAAGCACTTATTTCTCCGATTGACATCGCCTAATTAAAACTTTCGTCAGAACCTCTTTTGCTGAGCATTTAGTAAGCTTTCGAATAGTAACCTTCCGATTACCAAGATTCTTAACCGTTTTCGAGATATTAATGAAAGTATATGAAGTTCCCAAAACTTTTCATTATTTCTAGCAACAGAAAATTGGTCTCATTTTACCTATCCTGATTTACACACAAATACATTTTTCTAACATAAGAAATTAAAATAAATAAAAATCAATAAAAAACTAAGGGAAAGAGACAAAAATTACAAAAGAACGACTAAAACCCGTTTATAAGAACTAAACAGATTTATTTGAAGTTTTAAGCACTTATTTCTTCGATTGACATCACCTAATTAAAAATTGTTTCAGAATCTTTTTTGTAGAGCATTTATAAAGCTTTCAAATAGTTTTTATCCACTTACCACGATTTCCCAACCGTGTTCGAGATATTCATGAACGTATGCAAAGTTCCCAAAACATTTCATGTATGTTCGTGTCATTCTAACCCTTCCTTAACTCCAAACGTAACCAAAAGTTTAACATGTTAGTTTTGATGAAATTCAAACATGCCAAAAATGTTTCAACTGAATCCCATGATTCTAAGTAACCAAACCAAAAACTTGATTTAACAACTTTTTTTCCGTTTTTCTCAGAAACGGTTAAAGCTATCGCCTTAAAAATGGTTTCATTCGTTTTACTAGCCCAAGAAGCCTACAAAACGAGTACTTCGAGCATATGAACTCAAAAACGTAAGCGTTACGATTTTTTTTGCGCGAATTTCGCCCCAAACGCCATCTTCCAGTATGCGGATTTTGCTGGTTAACGAACTTGACCTTTCAAATTGGACAACGGATTTTGTGCCAAATTTAATCAAAATCGGACCATTAGGGACAACAACAGACATATATATATATATATATATATATATATATATATATATATATATATATATATATATATAAATTTGAACCACCGTCATTTTCGGTCTCTAGGGGTTCTGAAACGCAAAATTTTCTAGTCGGCCCTTCCGGATTGTTTCATGAGATTAACCTTATAAGGGGGTTCCTCCCTATGAAGGGAGGGAGGAACCGCGCTAAAAAAGAGCAGTCGCCGTTGTTGTGAAGCTCTTAAAATAAATTAAAATATATATATATATATATATATATATATATATATATATATATATATATATATATATATAAGTGAGTGTGTCCTCTCCGTAATCTGCATAAGATAACCTCTTCCTTTCTGCAATTGTGGTTGGCTGGTGAAGGTTCATCATAGTAAATAGGATGCAAAGCAGGTCAAACACCTCCACTGTTTTATTCCTTTATTCTAACAAAACGTTTTCGAGGTCAGAACTTCATCCTCAGTGTCCTGTTAACGTTTTCGAGGTCAGAACCTCATCCTCAGTGTCCTGTTAACGTTTTCGAGGCCAGAACCTCATCCTCAGTGTCCTCAGTGGAGGTTTGCATCCTGCTTACTCTTCCTTTCTGATTCCTCGGCTACTTGACCTTCATTCCTAGATAGTATTTTCTCAGTTTGAATTTTTTTGTACGTTCGTCAAGTATTCTGGCCATTTTTGTCGTATAGTATCAAAAGTTACTAAGCTAATGTATTTTATAGTATTTTGTCTATGTTAATATTCTGTTTGTTTGGAGTAAAATTCGCTTAAATGTCGACAGTCGTACTTCCTGTGATATTTGTATGACCGGATAGCAAGATCATTGTGATGGATATGGTTTATTCCTGTAATCAGCAGAGTTGATTGCATATTTCTTTGACTGTTTTTTGTCTGTGCTGTAGATATTGTTGAAATAGAGTAATAAACTGAGTGAATCTGAAAATATTTGAATTTTAATAAATTAATTGTATCAACTTTTAATAACGCTATTAGACAATAATGAGTATTGATGAAACTAATTGGTAATAATAATCTTTATTAGGAGTCCTGGTGGCCGTGAGTGTTAAGGCGGGAGCACTTATCACTCCGTGCCAAGGGTCGTGGGTTCGATTCCCACTAGGGTTGGTGGCTTTTCATTGGAAAAAAAGAAAAGGCATCATGCCTGGAAAGAAAAGGGCGATGAAATTTCCACAGCTCTGAAGATGGTAACAGAAGCTGCCAAAAGCGCTAAGCACAAAAAATAAAAATAATTGTGAAGAAACGTGACGTTGTTCCATTTTACCGCTAATAACAACTGCGTCTCTGGATAAGTCGCTTTGTTCTTACTATATATTATATACGGTTGATTATGCGTGGGTTAGTAAATCCATTTATTAACGAGAAATATTTTTTGTGGCCTGCCGGACTATTTCTTGTGTCTTTTTTATAATTAAAGAGAAATATTTGATTAATGTTGTGAATTTTATACGAACAAACAGAAATCGTAATTAAATTTTAATGAAAATTATTTACCTTTTTCAAAAGAAAATTAAACATAGGCAAGACAAATACAGAAGGTTCAGTTTTAGGCTCACGTTTATTATATCTTCATAAAGGGAAATGAAACAATAAAGTTTTAAAAAAATCAGAAAATGTCTCTTTCCCATATTTTAATTCCGTCTGATGATAAGCTCTTTTTTCCAGAAAGCAAAAGCACTAAACTTAATTAAGTTTATGTGGATGTTTCTGTAGGAAAATATTTTAAAAAATCTCATGATTAATCCCCCCCGTTTCCCCTGTATGATAAGGAAAAATGGCAACACCGATCTTTCCCTGAGGATTTAGAATTAAGGAAAATCACAAGAATTCATCCGAAAAAAAACTATTACTTAATGGAATTTAATTAATTTCTTCATTTTCTCAGAAAAACTAATATTCCAATTTAAATTTTGGTGACTTAAGATTATTCTGACTGTACCAAGGGGCATCACACGGAAGTTTGCTATCGAAATTAAATAAAAAAAACAAAACAAATAAACTTTATTTTGGGACACACGAAACTGACACATGGATTCTTGATGTCCAAAGAAGACCCACCAAAATGTCCAAGATGTGATGACACCTTGTCTTTAAAGCACATTTTAGCCCAGTGCCACCTCTACAGGAAAGAATTAGATAAATTGAATTAGAAAAATACTTGATACAATAATAGTTTTTCTTAAAGAATCCGGTTTATAACAAAATATATATATAAAAAAATAAGTACAATTTGGAAAAAATAACTAAAAATTCAACACAATATAATATCTAATAATAAAATCTAAATATCTATAAAACTTTATGACAAATGCAGCATATTCTAGAGATACAAACTACGGGATTGTAGCATATTCTAGAGATACAAACTACGGGATTGTATTATGTCCATAACGTAAGAGAAATGTCATAAAAAAAAGAAAGAAAATACGAGTTGAGAAAAACATTCCTACATTGCACAAAAACATTAATACCTTAGGAAAGTTGACCAAGGATAGGCGACAAAAAAAAACTGTCACTGTCACTCTAGCCCTCTATCACTCGTGCCCACTGTCACTCCAACTCAATATCACTCCTGCCCACTGTCACTTCAGCTCATTATCACTCCTGCCCACCGTCACTCTAGCCCTCTATCACTCTTGTCCACTGTCACTCCAACTCACTATCACTCCTCCCCACTGTCACTCCAGCTCATTATCACTCCAGCCCAGTGTCACTCTAGCCCTCTATCACTCGTGCCCACTGTCACTCCAACTCACTATCACTCCTGCCCACTGTCACTACAACTCATTATCACTCCTGCCCACTGTCACTCCAGCTCACTATCACTCTTGCCCACTGTCACTCCAGCTCACTATCGCACTTATACCCCATTACTTTAGGCCACAATTACTTCTTTTCACCGCTATTCCAGTAATTATGAGTGAATGCATAAAGAACAGCAAACGGGCTTAAATAAAAAAATAAATTAATTAATAAAATGGACAGCTTAGCTGGAAAGAATAACCATTTTAAATTGTCCGTAAATCAATCCCTAAAAGTCCAAGTGGGGAGACCTCAGAAGGTCCTTCCATAAATATGCTATAATTGTACTGAACGAAATACCATCAACAACAGAAAGACAAACCAAAAACTATATAACCATACAGCAACAACTACTGAACCGCGCATCAACTACTACTGAACCACACAACAATTACTACTAAACACACACGAACAACGACATTATTAACCCTGGATTGACACCGTGGGGTGAAAGATACCCCACGCTTTGTTCTATGGCGTGTTTTTTTAATTTCTGTAAATCATAGAGGCTCCCTCCTTCTTCCTAAATGATCGGAAGTGCATTATCTGGTTAAACTAATATAAACAACGTCAGTTGTCTGCTAATTGCTGCACGAGAAGGTCGCAAGTTGTGTATGGGGTATTTCTTACCCCACGGTGTAATTTTCGCTCATCTCATAAACCTTTACGGGTCGATCACATCATGTTAAGGCTTTCCAAGTGACAAAATGACCTAAAAACAGCCCAGAAATGATTTTCTCTTTGATTTGGGCTACCAACTGGTGAAAGCTCAGGTGGCAGTTAGTGCCCAACTGGAGAACATCCCAGAACCACTGAAGACACTGATGCATGTGGTTTTGGGAGATAAACCAATTCCCGATGGACCTTCAACATCTTTCGTTACCTTGGACAAACCCGTGAGATGTTCATTTTGTGACAGAAAAGATGACAGGAAGACGAAAACGCCATGTTCTGTGCGTAGAAGGACCACCAAAATGTGTTAAATGTTAACGAAACAGAACAGAAATTTTTGTCAGGATAATTATTTGGTTTATGAACAATATTGAGTTTTAGGATTTCCTAGCTATTTTATGAATTTTAATTAATATTTTGCAGATTTATTCCTGTTTGAATTTATTTCTTGATGTTCCTGTTCTTTACGTTGTTTTTACAAAAATTGACCCCACGGTGTCATTGCCGTGGATGTCAATCCAGGGTTAAGACATAACAATTTTTCTTTCCTATTATAATAAGGGAAATAATGATTTAAAATGTGTTAATACTATCCATTAGTAAGACTCATTTTCGCTCAAGGTGAGCGTCCCCTAACCATCCCTCAGCATACTTCTCCAAAGCTGGCCTCTTTAAAGCGAAACAAAGCCCAATGCTGAGAGCAGGGGCAGTTTTAAGCCATTAACTTTAAAACTCCCAGCTCATCCATCAAAAAGTCGGCCTTTGTCAAGGCGATTGTTCGCAGTTTCGAAGAGTTTTTTAAACCTTTCTCGTCTTCTAAATTGCTCACGCGTTGTTAAAACTTTTTCTCAATGGGATTCACGCACACCTGTGTGAAAATTAGAGTTAGAATTGCTTTGTGGTATGCCTTTATGCATGATTCAATTGTCATTATAATCAGTAGATATTTATATACACAGGGTTAAGGTCTATGTAGCCAATATCATGTAGCTGATCTTGGACATAATTTCCAACAAAGAAGAGAAAGGAGAAAGAAAGGATTGCTGAAAACCTGTTAGATAATTGAATTTTAATTATTTCATCATAAAATAGACAAAATTTCGTTCAAGGAAAGAATAATTTATTTCACTAAGCCTATTTCACTAAGCCTATTTCACTAAGCCTATTGACAGAAGATACTTTCTGGGCGTCCAATAACGCACTTCTGTTTTTTTTGTTTTTGTTTTTTTTAATGAATCAGAGGTTTCTCGGGAATTTTTTCCTCAGCCCTCTTACGGACTACAGATTCACTACTAAAAGAAAAACTTCTACATTAAGTAAGCATTATATCTCTGGAAATGAAGTGGAAGTTTATTGAGAGATAAGTTGAACGATTGACTCCGTTTTGTCAAAACAAGTGGGATGGAGTATTTTTTTCGAGTGAGTGTTCTCCATCTGTTGCGTGGCAATTCTGTTCTGTTTAAATATATATAATTATATACATATGTATATATATATATATATATATATATATATATATATATATATATATATAAAAAAAAAAAAAATCAGTCCCGTAACAGGCCACGAGGGCCCTGAGGGGCAGATACTATAGAGGTATCTGATTCATGACCATACGGCACACTAGGGAGATAGTGTGGTCAGTACTATGCTCCGGCCGCCTGATTTTCCCCTTGGCTGCTTCGACTGCTAGAGTCATTAGCACCAACCAAGGTACCCATTATTAAATTAATTAAAGGCTGGGTTGGCCTAGGGACGGTCAGGGAGGCCGAATTCAACCGGTGAACGAAGACACTAGAAGAAAAAATCTTTAGTGCTTGCTCGGGATTTGAACTCAGGCCTCCAGCTTATTAGTCCAGTGCTCTACCACTGAGCTAACCTCGCCCCCATATATATATATATATATATATATATATATATATATATATATATATATATATATATATATATATATGGATAATCTAGACGATTTTCTCAGAAGGTGGTTACATTTTTCAAGAAATATCCTAAGATAGTATTTAAGTTTCTATAACAAGCTTTCTAATTGGCACTAGGGATAAGAATGGGAACTTGCTAAGGTGACGCAGTTCCTGCGAGTCGGACCTAATATTATTTACGTTCATTTCTTGATAACATAAAATAATGTCATAGCTATTCTTAAGCCTAAGGTTCTTCTATTTTGTGGATGAAAAATGATCTACCTGTAAAGTTAAATAAATTGCAAATAAATAAAGTTACTTTTAAAAATTATAATAAGATATAAATGTTGATGTGACTCGGAGAAAAATTGTCAATATTGTACAGTTCGAATTTTCAATATTTTTAGAATTTCCGCGAATATTTTTCCCCTTGTTTTGTGAACTTCTACTGGAAAATAATTAGCTTTTCCTCGAGAGGTATATTTCAATTTGGGAGGAAACTTCAGTTGTTATTGGATGGTAAAAATAATAAAATAAAAAGAGAATTTTTGCCATTCTATAAATACACTCTATAAAAATTTGTTAACTTGTTAATTTTTCTTACCTTATGAGGCCTTAGAAGTCACTTTTCTCTCTCTCTCTCTCTCTCTCTCTCTCTCTCTCTCTCTCTCTCTCTTTTCTCTCTCTCTCTCAATATATATATATATATATATATATATATATATATATATATATATATATTGAGGTTGGCTTTGTTGTCTTCGACTTATGAAACAGAATGATTTCATATGCTTGATTATATGCAATATACTGATAATGCACATATTTGAACATATGGAAGTATATTTGAACGACTTCGTATTCCTTGAGAGAAGCTTAAATTGTAACATGTTATTGTCGAAGATGAGGCCGCGATGTTACTACGTCCATCGAATGTATCAACAAGATCGACTTTTTTTTATGACAATCTGAATATCTGACACTGTCTCCAGGGTCAATATCAAAATTTGGCCGCCATTATGTTTGATTAAAATATAATTATTTAATTTTTAAACTAATAGGTTCATGGCTTACGTACGATGTTTTTTTTTGTGTATGATAGAATCCTTGTGCCAATGTAAAGGTTGCCGCCAAGAAGGTTTGCTATGTGTAAAAGATGTATTCGAGTGACAAGCGTGAGCGCTTTACGGCACTTGTCCGTCGGAGAAGATGATTGCCAATTGTGACAATTTTTTACGATGTTCCGTATGCCTCGGTTCTAAGTGGCAGTTATAGAGTGATTACTAAATGCTGTAGGTTGTAAGCCATACGCTGTAAACTGTAAGGTGTAAGCTGTAGACTGTAGGCTGTTGGCTGTAGTCTGTAAGCTATAGGCTGTAAGCTGAAGTTCTAAGCTATATCTTGTAGGCTGCTGGCTGTACATTGTAAGCTATAGGGGTAAGCTGTAGCTATATGTTGCAGCACACCAAGCAACCGTTCAGCAGCCTTTAGCTGATCGGCTAATCTACTCTTGTTCCCCTCTCAGCTCCTGGAAGGAAGATATCTAACATCTTGAAAGATCGTAGTCCTTGAGTATATGGATCAATATGGAATGGCGGCGATATTATATAAGATTTTATAAGGACATTATTACTTTTGAAGGAGCTTTCCGCGCATTCGTACCCTTCAGCGCATGTCCTCTTAAGATATAGGCATGAAATCAGCTTATGTGTTATACATACATACTTAATATTTGTTGTGTATATATCGTCGATATAAATGCAAGGCAGTGTTGTGTAAATTCGAATTAACATGTAATTCAAATGATACTTAAATTATGAATTACATTTTTTAATTGTAATTGAAAAGTCTGAAAACATCAATTACAGTAATTGAAAAAATAATTCAATTCGGATTAACTATATTTCAATAAAATATAACTCATATATTTGAATTACTTAGTTATTTGAAATATGTGTTGAGCAAATTTGTATTACAATGAAATTCAAGTGATACTTGAATTATGAATTACATTTCTTTTACTGTAATTGAAAGGGCTGAAAATATCAATTACAGGTGCTAATGAACCAAGTAGTCGAAGCATAAAAACAAAATCAATATCAATTACAGTAATATAAATAACTTGAGTATTTGAATTAAAATTATAATTCAATTACAATTCTTGATAAAATTGATATTTTAATTACTGACTATCATAATTAGTAATAAGTAAACTTATAATTGAATTACAATTCTTAGTAATTGATATTTATATTACATAATTAGTGCTTCAATTACATTACAGGATTACAATTTATGATTCATGTTTTAATTGAATTATTATTCTTGGTTTAATTCTAATTCATGAACTACAAATACAATGTACATAATCGTAATTCTTAATTCAATTGCAATATGCCCTACAGTGATGCAAAGTATCGAATGTGAAAAAATCGCGGTTCCTCCCTCCCCTTTGGAATGGAGGGAGGAACCGCGCTAAAACGCATTTCTCATTTTCAATTTATACTGATTGCTGTTGGACTGAACTCTCGAATCTAAGTTCACTCAGTGAAATGGAAAGTAACCAATAGGTCGATTCTTCCGACCATTTGACTGTCAAAAAAAGCGTAATGAATAAAAGTTATTTCAGTCTGAGAAGTGGTGATTTTCACATTCGATACTTTGCATTTGTATAGATGATATCTTCAGAGGCACTCTACATTAGGAAGTAGTATGGTCACCATTTGTTCTCAATGAAGACTAATGCACCATGATGTATGCATATATACATGGCATTGCACTCATCGCACATCCAGCTTTATCACGCTGTTGTCCATAATTTTAACAAATTTTAGTTCATTAAGGATTTAGGATTTAGTTCATTAAGGAGTCCTTCGTCTTCCTGCAAGGGGCGGTCTTGTCATTTCTTGTCCAATCTGCCTTTAAAAGTTCTAAGCACGGGTTTCCTGGTAGCGTGTGGGATAAGGCCTCGGGTGAGCGATGAGCGACAGAACGACAGAGTGACAAAGCGTTTAGCAGAAGAGGGGCACTGAGCGATAATTTCCTTTAGTCTTCGTCATCGCATACTCCAATATACGCTGTTTAATTAAAATATTAATTAAAGAAATTAATATTTTAAATGTTTAGTTGATAATAATATCTTTCCTTGCATGTTTAATGCGTTTCCAACCTCTTCTGCTAGTTTCATTCCATACTTTGTACTTCCGGAATTATAAGCTTACATTCACTATCATCCAATTTACTCTTTTATTAGTATTCATATTTTAAAAATATTTATAAGAAAGGTAGCTAGAAGGTTATAAGCATTGGAAGGTTATGAACATTGGATTGTTATAAACATCTTTCCACGTAAATTAATAAACAACAACCAAAAACCATAAACATCTTTCCACGTAAATTAATAAACTAGCGAAACAAAAACCATAAATGTGAATGGACAAAACTGTTTTCAATTTTATTAGCTTTCATTAAAAAAAAAAAAATATATGCATTGAAATCGGTTAAGATTTAGAGTCTGTAGCGTTTTTTGTAGCACGCAATATATAATTGTAATGTCTGGGCCAAGCGATGCAGGCTGGAACCTGCAAGCGACGTCGCCCGGTCGCTCATGCCTATTGTAGCCTGTCTTCCCTCATTCCTACTGCACTCCAGCTTAACATTAATGTGAGCGACGTTGCTTTGACGCTTTTTGCTTATCGCTCATCGCTCTTCGCTCGTATCTTAAGCGAGGCCTAACGCCTTCATTTTGGTTGAGTGTGCTCGTTTGCATAAATATTTCCTACAAGGGTTGAAAGCCAGATGTGGGCTGCACGTTGCCAATCTAAGAACCGAACATTCAAGATGTACTTTGCAGGCGACAAGACAGTGAGCCTAGTTCTTCTAGTAGGAGCAAGGGGGCAGCACCTGCGCTGACAATATCCACATAGAGATAAGCTAATCACTGTTACCTCTTTGGTATCAGTTAGATTCACTGCTCGGCTTACTTTCAAATACAATCTCCTTTCTTCCCATTGAAAGAAAATGTTGGCTTTAATTATAAAATGCAGATGAACTCGTTCCTCGTCCGTGGATTGAACGGAAATCAAATCAATTTCAGTATTAATTTTGGACGATCGGAATTTTAATTAATTTTGTCTCTGCACCTTTCTTCCCGCATTCCATAGGGAAGAAACACATTAGGGATAACGCAATCCGGAAGTGCCGACTACAAAACTGCATTTCAGATTACGAAAATAATAGTGTTTCAATATATATATATATATATATATATATATATATATATATATATATATATATGTACGTATATAATAGATGCCTGCTATATGTGAAAATCTTAAAAAAAGAAAGAAAAAGAAAATTGTTTTCAACTTTTCTCAAAAAGAGCATACATTTGATTCCCATTTTATTGATATCTATAAAAAGTGTACTTGGAAGCCTGTAAAAGTGAAGTAGTAAACCCTACGATTCATCAGAAACAGTGATTTTCATCAAAATCGGAGCATTTTTGAACCTCTTAGCGAGCGAACAGACAATATATATATATATATATATATATATATATATATATATATATATATATATATATATATGGGGACGAGGTTAGCTCAGTGGTAGAGCACTGGACTAATAAGTTGGAGGACCTGAGTTCAAATCCCGAGCAAGCACTAAAGATTTTTTCTTCTAGTGTCTTCGTTCATGGGTTGAATTCGGCCTCCCTGACCGTTCCTAGGTCAACCCAGCCTTTAATTAATTTAATAATGGGTACCTTGTAGTGCTAATGACTGCTAGCAGTCGAAGCAGCCAAGGGGAAAATCAGGTGGCCGGAGCATAGTACTGACCACACTATCTCCCTAGTGTGCCGTATGGTCATGAATCAGATACCTCTATAGTATCTACTATAACACAACCCTAGCTATTTTTTATTTCGCCTTTCGCGATAAAAACATGTAAACGTTATATATATATATATATATATATATATATATATATATATATATATATATATATATATATATATATGGACTGTTCGGGGAGCCAGACATAGTCCAGTTAATGAAAATGAGTAGACTAAGATGGGCTGGACACGTAGCAAGAATGGTCGAGGGGGATATTCCGAAGAAACTCCTCACTGAACCTCTCTACGGGAGCCGAAGAAGGGGAAGACCAAGATTGAGATGGTGTGACCGTGTGGCAGAGGATGCTAGGTCTATCCTGGGGGTCAGAAATTGGATGGGTTCAGCACAGGATAGAGACAATTGGAGGAAGCAAAGACTCGGCATCGGGTTGTAGCGCCGTAGGATGATGATGATATATATATATATATATATATATATATAAATATATATATATATATATATATATATATATATATATATAAATATATATATATATATATATATCATCATCATCATCATCCTACTTATGTGTATATATATCCTGGGAAATCGTGGGAGGCTTCTATAAGGTTGTTTGACTCCATTGTTGCGGCAACAGCTTTGCACGCGTCAGAAGTTGGGGCTTTGAGCCATATTGACAAACTAGAGGGTCTCCAAATTAAATTCCTTAAAAATGTTTTCCACTTCAGTCGCACTACTCCAAATCACTTCATAAGAATGGAATCTGGATGTTCACCTTTAGGGGTTGTAATATTGAGGAGAACCATCAACTGGTGGATCACCCTTCAGTCTATGGAGCCCAACGAATTACCAAGGAGATGCTACGATAAAATATGGGACTAAATGGGACATATTTTCATCCTGAGAAACTTCAAGACTCGTGGTTTGCCCCTCTTCACAGTATTCTAGCCAGCTTGGGGTATAAGGATATATTTCGATCCGCGAACATCAACTGGCTGCTGGAAAATAAGAACGAAATCCTAGAGAGATGGAACAACCACCTCATATCTCTTGATGTTGAACAACTCTAAGTACAACCCTGTGTATCGTCAGCTGAGCTCTTTTAGTTATGGTGAGGAATATATAAAGTCTAAGACACCAATAGAATGGAAGAGCCCTCATGCAGCTCTGACTCTCAAGGGACTCGGAGTTGAGGCTTTATTTTAAAGGTACCTCCTACAGGATAGACACCAAACTAGATTGTACTATATGGAACCTCCGGAAACCCGAGACACTCGTCCATTTTCTCCTGGAATGCCCAATACACAGATCTGCCCGCACTACATACCTTCAAGATATCCATCCAGAAGTTGATGAAGACAATCTCAGATTGATTCTTTCACCTTCGAATAAGGACTCAATATTAAGGCTCTTCCGCTTCCCCATGGAAGCTCTAATGACAAGATCTTTTGTGCTTTTTGAATAATAGCAAGTAATTTATATTTTCATAAATTTATCTAATGTACTATTCTGTTTATTATGGTTAAGATTTATATTATTTATATTTATTACGATCCACTGAGAAATGTTTTGTTTTCTTTTCTTTTCTTATTATTATTATTTATCTATTATAATGTTTTGTAGCCAGACCCCTGTAACTGTTTTTCAAACAAAATACAGAATTTTGTCTATCTATCTATCTATCTATATATATATATATATATATATATATATATATATATATATATATACTAGACTTCCCGGATCAGGACGTACCTGTGCGCCAAGTTTGGCCAAAATCGGTCAAACGGTGTAGATTTGTCTGTCAGACGGACAGGTGATCTTTTCTAAAAATGTGGTCATATCGTTTTAACAGACATATAAATACATAAAGTAGACATATATACATTTTAGCAGTGATGTTTTTGGTATCTAGTGGGTAGGATCGATAAAGATTCGAATATATTTTTCAATAATGTAAGCATGAATGAAACCTCAATAGCGTCCTTCTGAAAGTTCAAGCAAATATTCCAGTAAGTATTTAACATTTGAAATGGAATTATTATACACGAGTAAGGAGATTAAATAATGGCGCTAGCATTTCTAACGCTTAATTCTTCGACTGAATTGGGAAGGATAAAGCAATTATAAATAGATTAGTAGATCCTGGATGAAATGGAATTCCTTGAATCAGGATTCGATTAAGGATTGAACAAAGGAGCCTTATTTAGGAAATTAACAAGGATCAGGATTCAAAGGACGGAGGAAGAAATTGTTAATTACAAAGGATTCGATTTTACATTCCTTGCAATATTTGGAAACTATGTTCCTTCTAAGGATCTTTATGTAGCTATGTAGTGAATTATAATAACTTCAAATATTTTATGTCTTACTTTTTGAAAGCTTAGAATCTAAACGGTTCTTCCCGTCCAAAAATTCTTAGTAATAATTGACGTTAAAATTAAAATAAATAAATAAACGCTTCTTCATTGTTTCATTTTCAATAAAACGAAACCATAAAAAAAATCAAATTCTGTAAATATTCTAGCACCAAATGTTCCAACGACTAAATATTAACACCATTAACACCTTTTTCTCCTTCCCTGTCATAAAATTTCATAAATAGGCTTCTGATCCCTACCGACCTCCTCCCACCACCTGGTTTGTTTTCAGTTGCACATACCCTAGTAGATCCCAGTTTTCTTAGAAACTTCCACAATGGTTACTTAAGTGTTAACTTTGGTCTTCCTCTGCCTCCTGGCATTTTCATAGGTATGTAGTATCTTATTTCTTTGTTAAAATTAATTAATATTATTATTAGCACCTATTTACTTATATACACTTGAATAAAATGTCTTTTTTTGTTATGTTTCTATTGATTTTCTAGAACTAATTTCTAGATATACACTAATGTTCACTTTACCCGTTTATTAATACCTTAATTGTTCTAATAACTTTTAACCAAATTGTTCTTTTACAATAAGTTGAACTGTTATCTGTTACTTACCTTAATTATAAACTTTTTTCTGTATTAATTTCTGTTTTTTCTTGTCATTTTAGCTGACGAAGGCTACCAAAGAGTAGCCGAAACGTCCTAAATATAGATTTTTTTTACAAAAATCGTATTGATGTTTCTTTAGCCGAATCCCAACTATTCCATCTTTGCTTATCACCTCGACGGCTAACTATCTAATCTTCATGACGATATATTTGTCTGTTCGCACCTAAGGAGCTTCATAAACGTTCCGATTTTTACCGTAAAATAGGGAAAAATTAGTTAAGAGTAGTAAAATTGGCAAAAACCTATACTCCTTATATGTTTGTCTGAGAGCGAAATGACAAATCTAATATATAAAATTCTCGGGTCACAGTTTTCGTTGCCATACTCCTCCGAAACGGCTTGACCGATTTTGATGAAATTTTTTGTGCTTATCCGGTATCTATGAGAATCGGCCAACATCTATTTTTCATCCCCCTAAATGTTAGGGGTAGTCCACCCCTAAATTTTATTTTTTATTTTTTAGACAAAATTTTTAATTTCTATTTTTTTATGATACAACATACAAAAATACATACAATCCTCAATTTTCACCCTTCTACGATCAACCCTTATTTAATTATTTAAATAAAATTATTTAATTACTACAGGTGTCACTTCTGACCCAGTAAACAGCACGGAGTAGGGATGAGAACGAAGCCGGTCTCCTTTCTTTCTCACTCCCTACACAGTTGTCGGCCATCATTATTGTTTATGCATCAAGTGTAGTAGTAACGTTGACAATTATTATTTTGCTATCTCAGTGTAACTCTCATATTAACTTTTAATCATTCCTATTTTATCAATAATAATTAAATTATCAATTTTGAGTGTATTTTGCACGATTAGTTAATCAAGTGATTTTATAACCTCAAAAGTACTCAACACGTGACACGAGCTTCCAATAACAACGGATTTTGTGTTGTAAGTATACTTTTTTTTATTTATATCGAAAATGTTGTTGATCTTATAAAAATGTAATTTTAATTTAATTTTATTAAAAAATGTAATTAAACAATTAAGATTTTCATAGTTTAAAATGGCAAGTTCAGAGGTGAAAATATACTCATACCACGGATTCCTATTATACCTACAGATGTGCCAATTCAATTCAAACGTATTCAGTTTCCCATTAGATTGGCATTTGCAATGACTATCAACAAATCCCAAGGTCAAACGATGTCTGTTTGTGGATTAGATTTGAGAACACCATGTTTTTCACGCGGACAATTATACGTGGCATGCTCTCGAGTGGGTGAACCATCCAGTTTGTTTGTGTTAGCTAAAGATGGACTAACAAAAAATATTGTTCACGCTATAGCATTAAGAGATTGATATTGTTTAATAGTGTTACTGTCGTAATTGTTTAATTAATGATATATAATTTTAAGGAATAAATTATAATAACTTAAAAATAATGTTTGCCTTTTGTTATTTTTATATTCCCTCATCGTTCACAGCGCTCCATGCTTATTTCACGCTTATACCACATTCTTACATACATACAATATACACATTCTAACATACATACATACTTCCAATAAGTAAGCTATTTTTTATTGTCTACACTAGAAATTACTAGGAAATTATTTATATGGCAAAACAACGTTTGCCGGGTCAGCTAGTATATATATATATATATATATATATATATATATATATATATATATATAAGTTTGGTATCATTTAAATGAAAATATCCAAGGAGTATAGGTTTGAACCAAATTCATCACACTGCACTATTGTTGCCCCATTTTACGGTAGTGAATTAGCTGTGAAATAGAACTGAGTAGAAATTGTTGCTATAATCACTCCCTTGCCTACTCGTCAGAGTATATAATTCTATATAATTTTTATTCAATAATTATTCAAATAAATTGATAATGTGCCTGCCCATTTGTAATTATTTTCAATTATATTTATTGCAGACGGTGTTTAAATCGCACCGTGAATAAAATAATTTATTTAATATTAAAAAAAAAAAAAATACAACTTCAGATGTGTTTTCCATATCTTATACCCTTTTAAAGTGTCTGCTTTATTTATTATTCATTGTAAAATTGCCTTAATTTGACATAAAGATTGTTGGCTTCTCAATAAAATACTTTTTTGCACATTTTGCCTATGCGCAGTACTTGCTGTTCCACTGTAAGTCTATCCTACCCATATTTTCCTTCTTATCTACCTAAGAGATGATCTATAGCAAAACATTTCAAGGTGCATAAAACTCTTCATGAAACGTGCGTTACTTGTGCTCTAGGACTATAAATAAAGAAGTAATACAACAAAACCTCTGTAATTATATTGGAAGGACTTATTTATCCATTAACGTCCGTTATTATTACCTGAGATTTTTGGGACGGGTTTTCTATAGGTCACCACCCTTTTCTAGCCAGGATAGGGCTGATGCCTTTTCTTTTTTCTAAAGAAAAGCCACCACCCCTAGTGGGAATCGAACCCCTCGACCTTTGGCACGGAGTGTTGTGTGCTCACGACTTAACACTCACGGCCACCGGGCCTCCGTAGAAGGACTTGATCGTAGTTAATAACTCCTCGATAATTCCTTCTTAATTTACATCCGCAGGACATATTTACTACATACAAATCATATAATGTCCTCTGATGAATCTGTAATTATGAACAAGAAAATAAATGAAATTTCCCACAAAGTTTTGCTAAGATTCTATTAAGCTGAAGGGCATTGTTCTAAACCTGAGCATTGTCTAGCCGCTGAATAAAACCTCACTAGAATGTAATAACTTTTTCAGTGGCCATTAATTTAAAGAGCCGTGGTGAATAATTTTTGCCCAACTGTTGAGTCTACCTATTATTTATTCCTCCCCGCCTTTCTCCTGCATTGTTATAAAACACCCTTCCAGTAATGAATTGCTCCTAGAGAAGTTAGCTTTATTAGTAGTCTACCTCCAATCTATATTTTAGTGGAATAATTCAGCAGGGAGGAAACGCGCTAATCATGTCGACTTTATGACATATTCCGGAAGTACCGATCAGAAATCTCGACGTTTTATCTGTAGTTTAGGGTACTACCTATTAGTACATTACAGGTGTATTTCCTTATAATACTAATAAGGAATTCAACTGATAGTCCCCAAAAAGTATGCAACATATACCACCTAGAGTTATGTTTTGTTAAAAATGTTTGCCCCGAGCCCTTCAATTATGAGTTTTCTAATTGACATTTTTGAGCTAAGGTCAGATTAGGGCATTATTCAATAATCATTCAAATAAATTTTTATTAAATAAGAATTTATTCATCTATTATATAAAAATGAATCGCTAAATGTGTTGGTAAGCGCAAATCTCGAGAACAACTGAACCGATTTCGCTAATTCTTTTTTTATAATATTCCTTGAACTACGAGGATGTTTCTTACGGAGAGAAAAATTAAAAAAATTGCCTGAAAAAGTCTAAAAACAACAATTTTTGGATCTTTTTTACTTTGTTAACGCAAATTCATTTTTAAATAAAAACATATGTTCTCAATTATAATTTTTTTAACAGTTAACGTATTTGTGTATCTATTATATAAAAATGAATCGCTAAATGTGTTGGTAAGCGCAAGTCTCGAGAACTGAACCGATTTCGCTAATTCTTTTTTTATAATATTCCTTGAAGTACGAGGATGGTTCTTACGGAGAAAAAAATTTTAAAAATTGCCTGAAAAAGTGTAAAGACCACACTTTTCGGGTCTGTTTTACTTCGTTAACGCAAATTCATTTTTAAATAAAAGAGTATGCTCTCAATTATAATATTTTTAACAGTTAAAGTATTAGGTTATTTGTGTATAAGCAAAAAAAATTAAATAAATAAGAACAAGTAATCACTAGGTGACAATAGAATCACATGTTAATAATGCAATTTAAATTAATTTATATTTGCGTTTTCTATATTCCCATACAAAAGATTCGTAATAATACTTAAAGGTCAATTAGAACTTCAATACCATACCATAAAGTGTTAGTGGAGGGGTTCTGGGAAGGCAGGACAATTGAGTGCCATTAGTATCGTATAAATATTAATGTCAATCTTTGTCAATATTTATACGATGGTAACATTACTCAAAAACAAATTGACTATGGGAAAATGTAAATTGTCTGTGGTAAAATATCTCTTTGCTGTGCATCTACATATAATTTTTTTTTTTATTTTTATTTTGGTGCATCTACTACTGTGGGTGGTCATTAGCACCAATCTACATATAATATTACTAAATCTAAAAGCCGCAAATTTCTATAAACTTATTAAAGCGTTGTGTGTTTGTGACTTACTAAATATGCCTCCTATAAGACGGCGGACATATTTAGGCAGAATAACCCGAAATGCAACGCATCAAATTAATTATCAATCTAATCGCACTGCCCAGGAACGTGAAGATCGCAATGAACGGGAAAGAATTCGGTTAAGACAGACCCGCGAAGCGCGACATTCGACTAATAATGGTGCAAGTTTGAATCGAGCTGCTGTGAATTCATTACAGTGCCTGCAGCTGTGTTGCTATTGGACCTATGAACTCAGTTTGACTATAAACGAATCCCAGGGTAGTCATTAAGTGTTTGTGGTATTAATCTAGAAAACCCATGTTTCTCGCATGGTCAATTGTATGTTGCCTGTTCCCGTGTTGGAAAACCAGCTACCATTAAGTACTACAATAAAAATGAAACTTAATTTAGAATAAGTAAAAATAAAATGAAATATAATAAGTTGGTATCATTAATGAGAAATCTGATATTGTAATTTTGATTGTGATTTTTTAGTGACTATTAAAAGAATTTTAGTGTTTTATAATTTTTATTTTTTTACATAATTTAATTGTCGACTTATTAAGTTTTTTTTTCTTTTTTTTCTATCTTACTAGCTGTCCGGGTGTCCCAAATAGCAGAATAAGTATTAAAAAAAAATTAAAGAATTGACTGTTAGGCGGTACGAAGTTCGCCGGGTCAGCTAGTTGAATAATAATTATTCATCCATTGATTTATTTTTATTAAATGAATAAAAGAGTTGGCTCATTAGTCAATACATATTTACTGAATAAGAATTTATTCATTTATTCAGTTATACATCGACTGATTTTTTTTTATTTAATGAATAATTAATTATTTTATATTCTTCATTCAACCTCAGATTCTTTAAGGTCAGTAAACCAAATCACTTAAATAAATGATTTTCATTAAAAGTAAGAAAAATTTTAATGACATTTTTATTCCAAAAGATTGTTAAAATAAATTACATGTATTTAACGAAAAATGTTATTCTAAAAATTGTTTCATTCAATAAATCATCTTTATTGAATAACAATTGTTATTCAATGAATCATTGTTATTCAATAATGAATAAAAATAAAAAGTTACGTTATTCATTGAATTTACTGAATAATGAATGAAAAATTATTCATAATTCAGAACGAAATAACAGATTTATTCATTATTCCGAAGGATTTATGCCCAACGCTGGCTAATATACACTTACCTTGACTACAAAAGTGCATATTTTGCGGAAAACTAATATCTAAGCCACTACACTCCTTACTTAGACGACAATATTACATCAAACATGTTTGAAGCATGTCAGAGTCCTCCGATCCTAGCTTAACAATATTTAGGTAGATCACCAGCAGCTCATGTTTTTTTTTTTTTTTTTTTTTTTTTTTTTTTGTATTATTTGAAGGATGCATTGCAGTTCATGTTTTATCGTCCCTGCTCTACATAATGAGATTAGTAGAGTAACCTACTTTTTGATGTAGCTTTCAAGAAGAGGAAACCTAACAGCACAAAATCTGTGAATGTGAGGCAATTTTTTTAGGACAATCTTTACTGACTTTGCTCAAAAGGAGCTTAAACATTGTGTGAGAAGCTGCAAGGGAGTGAACAAGAGTCAAAAGGCACAATGGATTCAAGATGTCGGTGTTCAAGGGCTAAAGATGTTCCTAGACTCTCCGTTGCAATTATTTACATAGTCCCAAGAGGAGGAACATAAAAAGGAATCACCATTTTAGATTTGGTTGCTAATTTCTGATGCCGACAAATAAAATATTCATTACGGATACGCCATAAACACCTCTAATTCCACGGTCACAAGTATATCTTATGCGTCCCTTAAATTTTCAGCTGGCGCAAGCAAAAGACACATTTCCCGAGCCGTATATGAGACCCTTGAAGAAATATGATGTTTGAGGAAGAGAAAGGGAGGATGAATGCCCTCCTATAATAGATGCAACAGTTGGCTAGACTGGAAGGCAGCGTCTGCAATTTATGACTTCCACAGGCTGTATTCGAAGAATTTAAAACCATAACCATACCCTCGCTTTCCGAGAAATCCTTTCTAGATATGAGATAGAGAGACTTTTTTTTAACCCCCCCCCCCCCCTCAGTAATAAAAGCCATTATATCATAATTTCTTCCATAGTTTCATTTTATTCAGTATATTTTTCTCTATATTTTCTGTGTCATACGGAAAGGTCTAAATAATCTATATATATAAAAATCACCTGTCCGTTTGTCCGTCTGATCCACAACGGACAATCCACACCGTTTGTCCGTCTGTTCCACAAAGGACAATCCACACCGTTTGTCCGTCTGTTCCACAACGGACAATCCACACCGTTTGTCCGTCTGTTCCACAACGGACACTCCACACTGTTTGTCCGTCTGTTCCACAACGGACAATCCATACCGTTTATCCGTCTGTTCCACAACGGACAATCCACACCGTTTATCCGTCTGTTCCACAACGGACAATCCACACCGTTTGACCAATTTGGACCAAACTTGGCACACATTTACTTCTTGAAACGTGAAATCTCCTAGGCTAGCTCAAAATCTTCTAGGCTTCACAGTTCGGGAGTAACGAGTTCGAAACTGTGAAATATAGAAGAGTAAATTGTCAGAAATAGCCATTTTCTTTCCAGTGTTGCCTAGGTGAATTGCCTAGGTGGAGATTAGCAAGCCAACAAAACATTCTTCTTTTATTCCGAACAAATTTTCTTTTGGGAACAAAACTTTTCAGTTTAAGCCTTTGTATGTTTACCTTAATTATAGCCTTATTTTCTCAGAATTTGGACAAATATTATCATATAAGTTCAATTTTCTTATTTTCTTATGAAGATGTATGAAGGACAACACTGGGCTCCTAGAAGCCATTAACCAATTTTTTTAAGTTTGGTGTGTTTATCTAACTTCCAAAACTTTTTAGTGTCCGCAAAATTTGTGTGTTTTTCTAAATTATAGCCTTATATTCTTAGAATATTGACTAATATATATTAAAAATAATTTGCAATATTACGTTTTTGATCTGTTGACTTTCCAGTTGCCATTTTCTTTCCAGTGTTGCCTAGGTAGAGATTAGCAAGCCTACAAAACTTTTTTTTTGCGAAAGGTTTTTCTTTTGTGAACAAAACTTTTCAATTATAACCTTTGTATGTTTATCTAAATTAAAGCCGTATATTCTCAGAATTTGGACAAATAATATCATATAAGATTAACTTTCTTACTTTTTTTTGAAGATGTAGGACAACATTGGGTTCATATTTTTTTTAAAGTTTGATGTGTTTCCATAGTTGATTATTTTTATTTGAAAATTGCTTTTTAAAAACTATGTCTTCAACAATTTTATAATTACAATAATTTTAGTTCTTACCCATACCACCGAAAATCATCTATGTGTGACATGATATTTAAACATTTGGGTCATTCCATGTCAAATCAACCCAAAAAAATAGGATTTGACACCCATGATCTCAGATTTTAATGAAACTTGGCATGTTCATTCCTTTCATGGATATAAGTAAGAATATAAAATAGTTTTTCTCAATCTCAAATAGTTTAATTTTACGCCCTGCTAAAGTATTTCAAATTTTGCAGTTATCATCGATTGGACAAAGGAAGTGCACTTAGTTCTAGAATATAAATCATACCTATCGACCAATGTTGATGAAATTTTCTATGACAAAACTTCAATAAATATGGAAGCCAGAAAAAAAAAATAATATAAGCATAAAGTAATTACAAATGTTCTGAAAAAATCCTGAAGTGTTAAAATGCATTTTGTAAAAATTAAATATGGCGTTCCACACTAAGTAGAATATCATCAAACGATAAAAAGAAAATCACTAAAATATTTTTTTATTATTATTATAAAAGGTATACCTACACTATCACATGAAAAAATAAAATGTATGTTTTTTTTTCACTCTTTAATTTTTTTTCCGTGTAAAACAAAAAATTGTTCAATTAAAATTTTAGCTAACAATATATTATTTTTTATAGTACAGCGATTTAATTTTAAAAACTATAAAAGATAACGCAAACCTATTCAGAATGAAAACTACCTACATGTACAAAACATTCATTACTTCAGTGAAGGGTTTGCTGGGCAATATAAAATGAAATACAACTTAATTTTATCACATGTAACTGCACACCAGTAACTAACATTAAAATTTGAAATATTAAGTTTTTGATCTGTTAACTTGCTGGTTTCAGTTTGTTTTCCATAGTTGAAATTTTGATTTGCGAATTGAATTTTATCGCATGCATTGGATGGATTGACTGTCCGAACTTATAGCAGGCTCAATATCTACTTGGCTCATACGGAGAATTGTAGTGTTTGTCATTAAACTAGATGCAACATTAGCAAACTGTACTGAGTTTTTTACATTTTTAGTTTCAGATTTGCTCATAAGTTCCATTAGAGACCAAGGATTTTAGTCTTTCTCCAACCCTATCTACTACACGTTTGTCATGAGCTGTAGTAAAATATCTCCGCTAAAACTTTTTGTGAAATTTTTCTGAATGTATGTAAAGCAATCTTGACATATATTTATTTTTAAACTGAGACGATGGATAATCACTGTAAGTAATTTCATTTTGACAAATCATTATTTTTTATTATTATATCATATAATCTTATCAAAAGTGCGTATACAGAATTCATACCTTTATGTTTAGTATCGGAACAAATGAGAAAAGTAGTGCATTTGTTTTTGAAAAATAATGCTGCTGTTTCTCATGACCACAATCCTGATTGAATTTTGTTTTAATAATCGCAAGAATAAGCCATTGCAAGAACGGACCTTTTATTTTCATTAATCAGTTATTTTATTTTATTTGATTCATTTATATTCATTCTTTTTTTTTTTGTATTTCTTTCAATTAGTTTATAATTTTGATATTATAATTTGTTTCTTTTTCAACATTATTGTTACTATATTTATTTGTATTATTATTATAGTTGTTATCATTACTCTATCATATTTCTCTATTTTAATATTATTATTATTATACTTAAAAAAATATATATATTACTTTGATTGTAATGCAGGCAGTATTGGAAGATGGAACCTGCAGAACCTAAATGAACTCCCACAGTATAAGGATACTATATTGTGGAACAAAAAAAGAAAAAGCCATTCAATTTGTTCCTCATATAAATCCACAGCTTTTTAGCGATTTTGACCAAACTTGGCACACAGGTAGGGGTTGATACGGGGAGTGTCATAGGCCAGGTCAAAATCATCTGTCACCTTTCTGTCTATCTGTTTTTTCCTTATACAAATCCACACCGTTTGACCGATGTTGACCAACTTGGTACACAGGTAGGTCTTAATACGGGAAGTGTCATAGGCAAGGTGAAAAAAATCTACCAGCTGTATGCTTGTTCCTTACAACTATATAATATAAAGTTGGTGTAGCATGGCACACTGGGTAACAGCTATTACTACATAGAAAGAACATAGTTGCATTCCCAACTACAACTCATATCCCCTCTGATCTACACGACTGCACCTTCATTGGGCCTGTATTTCTCCCGATCCGATCAAATATCGTTTGACCGACAGCGGCCGACGTGAGTGCTTACATTAGTCTAGACCCGGTCCGATCCGATCTAGTCACACCACGTCACTAATGAACTGGCAGTGAAGTGAAAATGAGTATTTAATTTAAGAACTGAAGCAGTGGCACTAAAATACTTTGTAGTCGTTCTTTTTGTAACTATTCATTTCTTGAAAAATAATTAAAGTATTAAAACGACAAACTAAATAAAAAATGACATTATTTGTAAATAAACTTGTACCAGAAACTCATGCAAGACAATTGTTTTTGAATCAGAGGTACTTGTAAGGAACTATATGTGGGAATACCGGTTTCCCATGCTTTTTGTCGACTAAATATATATATATATATATATATATATATATATATATATATATATATATATATATATCTGCATTAGTAGTAATATTGAATTAGAAGTTAGTAGTATTAAATCAGTAGTGCAAATTAAATGCAAAATAATTACTTGAATACAAAGGAGAAAAAAAAATAAATAAAAAATGTATACATACGAACGTACATAAAAACACAAACACACACGCACATATATATATATATATACATATATAATCATAAATAATCATATATTCTTTTGTCTTTAAATACCTTTTGTATTCTAACACATTCTAATCCCTGTTCATCCTAACATTATACTATTTTCACCCTAGCACTAGTCTGCCCTTAAATCACAGCCGAACACCACCCTTCGGAAAGTAGCAAAAGAAAAAGAATTTATGTAGTAATAAAATCAATTCATTCGCATAGAAATAATTTATATAAATCATAGTATTTTTATTAACCTAAAATTAACTACCTACAAACATCGGACGGAGACCTATATAATTTAAAAAACCATTCCAAATCCAGTCTTTTTTTACACAAAAAATATAACATTGTAAAAGAAAATAAAAATCATTTATTTGTTAGCCACATAGGGAGCTGGTTCAACAGTTTAAGATCGATACATGTAGAAACATGACAGCTGACAACACCTAGTTCCCATGTAAACAGCTTCGAATAAGCTGAAACGGTTCTGGAAAATAGCAGCAGAAAACAAACAAAAAACCTTAGTTTATCCAACATTCCTTCCAGGGTCAAGTGCAAAATACGAACAGGAAATGAAATGTAAAAATACTGTGCCGAAGTATTTCTATGCGTTTCTTAAAATATGATTTACCTTATCCAAAATACCTTAAAATTGAGTAGTATTTTAACTCATTCATCGAATCAGTTGACCTCAATCATCGTGGTAGGTGATCTGATTACCTTATTCATCGTGGTAGGTGATCTGATTAGCTTATTCATCGTGGTAGGTGATCTGATTACCTTATTCATCGTGGTAGGTGATCTGATTAGCTTATTCATCGTGGTAGGTGATCTGATTAGCTTATTCATCGTGGTAGGTGATCTCATTGCCTTATTCATCGCGGTAGGTGATCTATAATGCCAAGTAAATCAAACGCCCTGGTGACAAAAGGCTTTCCTTTATGATTTTTTTTTCAAAACTTAACTAATTTCCTAACTCTTGTTTTGGATGCAAGTATTTAAGTACTAGGTACTCTTAGGGTAACGCTCCAATCCAGTGGGAAGAGGATGTTCTTACTGCCGAGCACTGAAGATGGAAGATTTTTCTTCCCCTAGAAAGAAATACTATTTCGGAATATATTGAGAACTTGGAATGTTCACCTTCCATAATATAACTCATTTAAATAGTTTGGCCATGAATCCATGTTTGTGTTTCGGTAGCTTATGTTTAATCATGAGGAACTGTTGGTTCACACGTCGGTTCTTGGAAGATTATTCATGAGATATGGATTATGCCAATTATATGCATGGATACATCCATCCATTACAGGTAACCCAAATCGTATACAGCAGCCGTATCATATCACAATTAGTATGTACATCCTCGTACGGTTATTGCTAGTAAAAACATGGTGCAATCGACTATGAAATTAACTGTCTTTACCCTAACATAGCAGGGTTTCTCCTACCTTTCATAGGCAGGAAACCCGCTAATGATGCTCCGAAAATGCCGGTAGAATTTTATACGTATAGATTTGTCTGTTCGCGCTCTTGCGTCTTCAAACATGGTTCGATTTTAATGGAATTCGGTACAATAACTACTGTACCTCAAACAAATTTCAAGTTTCTTAATCACCATAATCAGCCTAGCAGAACACTGTTTTTTGATAAATAAAAAATCGTAGGAATTACTGTTTCGCTTTTATAGGCTTCCAGGTAAACTTCTTGTAGGTGATTTGGCGTGAGTCATCGAATGAAACCGTTTTGAAGAAACAACTAGAATTAGCTTTCTATATTTTACGATGGCGAATTGAGTTGGAAACTTTTCAAGACTTGTGACATTTATCTTATCTAAGAAATAAACATTCGATGCAAAGAAATTAGCAGTTTTGATTGTTATCCTTATAACCGCTAACTTTCGTGCGGGAAGAGCATCCACAGAGATGTGAAGGCGGTGTGGCCTTCGTATACCGTTTTCCCTATCTTACGGTTGATTAAGATTAACGTTTTACTCTCTTTGTATACCCTTACGACCGTTGACCATTTTTGGAGGGAAGGAATACGAAAAAACATGAGTCAAGCCGATCGTGGTGAGTGCAGAACCCAAACCACATTCATGTGTCTAGAGCAGTAGGAGGCAAAGCTTTTCACGCCTGCATATATGCCCTTAGAGCGTTTGATAGGTTAATGGCGCCCTGTAAACCAAGTTTCTTATAGAAAAAACATATATTGTGGCAGCTACCGTGTTAACAGACACGAATATTTATGAGTGGAACGTCAATAGTTTGATGAATAAACTTGGTTGGATAGCCAAGGAATTGTATAAACAGACAACACCAGCTACCCATGAAATAAAAATATCACTGTCCAGATCTGCTCAAATATTAGCGTGCGAACAACTAACGAAGGTTTCTCCTCCGATGTTGGGAATGCACCATATCTCTCAGACAGATTTGGCAGAATGGAAGGCACAAATGCCATTTGACGGATTATCAATAGCCTGTGCAAAAGAGGCAATTAAAATAAGGAACAAAAAAACATTTAATAAAATTTGAGAACAACAATTATGATCTGTACTAAGTCCTACTTAGATATAAGAAGTTTAGGCAAAAAGAAAGAACGAAATCTTTTTGGGTATGAACAGTAAGAACATGAGGGAGATTTCGGCGAGTTTGTCTGAGCAGTGTATGATGAACAAGCATAGGCATGGAATGAATATCAGATTAACACCAGTCTGCAAATAGTGTGGGATCAAGGATGAGACACCATTTTAAAGTGAAAGTATTTTAAATGTGAATGTGAAACAACTGAAAGAAAAAACATTCCTACATTTTGGAAGCCTCCATGAAGACAAAATCAATAGTTTAAGGCGAGCACCATTCTAGGACTCGCACAATAGGACAAAAGGCCAATGTACATCCCGTGGTGTTGGAGGTATGAGTTACTATCTAATCTAATATCCTTACATTTATTTAAGTCATATATGATGGGCTCAGTGCCAGAGGTGAACAATAATTCCCCCATAATTCTATTTGGCCCTTTATATATATATATATATATACATATATTATTGTACCGAAGTGAGTTTGAGACAATGTGAGAACAATCCATGAATATGATGGCTAGAGTGAAACCGCGGACGACGCGGATCAATTCTATGACCAACCCCCCCCCCACATTTCCCCGCCGATTAGGGAAATTTGATGAGATATCCCCCCCTTCCCCTCCACCGACAACAAGCAGTGGTACCAACTCCAACCACACGACGGCAGGCCTGCCAACCGTAGCCTTCCTGTCCGATCCCTCCCTTATCCACCAATTGGATAACGACCACTACATGTCAGCTGGAGAATTATCCTCAGATCCAATTTATCCCTACTAACTCTCCAACGGCCCTTAGATTCTCCAATTGGCGCAATATCTCATGCGAAATCCCGCGGGAAATTGAAAGCACGCCCATAGTATTGTTATTGATTTCATATTATACGCCATTAACACGCCTCGTGCATCTGTGTGTGCATTTATATGTATTATGGATTGGTGAACACTTTATTATAAATCGTTATTCCATTTATAGGGAATTAATAATACTTTATTTTAAACATTTTTATGTTTCCAGCGTCCTTTCGCACTGCTTTAAATGGTTTCATAGTCAATTGACAACATATTTAAAAAAATATTGAATTAAATTATTTATGTTTAAACTATGTTTATTATTATTCGCTTATGGTAAGTTTAACATTTTTTTAATGCACATTCATCCCCATAATGTGATGATAAGACGTCTGGAAAATGCCGAAATAACCAGTGTTATTATTATAAAATAAAAAATTAAAAAAAAAGGATAAAAAAATGGAAAACTGTCTAATGAAACAGAATCAAAGATAAGAAAAATTTTAGTTGCCCCCATGGCAGTTTCCTTATGCTCTTGAAAAAGACTAAAACAAATATTCGAATACCGCACCTCGTAAGGTCTAAGACCTGACGGGAGTTGCCTCGTCCAGCCACGAGAGAGAGCAGAGATGGGGTGAAGGGTTAATAAGGGCCGGCTATCTCCGATGGGTCTGATTCCACACCCGCTTCTGATATCTCGGACCAGATGATTGTCAAAGGTAGGTCAGCCCAAATATTCTCTCTTACGTCCAAAATTGATAGTAGTTGTTGACACCAAATAGCTCTCTCTGTCACTCTCACTCACTCAACATTTTTTTTCGTCTTAGCAATGTCTTACAATCTTTATGTGCGTTTTAGTAATATTAGTGTAAATGAACGTTTTGATATGGAATTCCGCTTCTCACAAATATTTCCCCACTTCTACTCCTTTGAATCCCATCCTTGTTAATGGGCCTCATACGAATAAATACACACACACACACATATATATATATATATATATATATATATATATATATATATATATATATATATATATATATCGGGGTTTTGGAGCATGCCGGCTTTTGAAACTCCTCCTTAACCATGCTAACAGTCCTATTTTTCTCTGCATATATGTATTTCTTCTGGAATTAGTCGTACAATTCGTTGCAATCTTCTACAGGAGTAAAAACAGAGAAAAGCTCTCAGGTAATGGAAGCGGTAGATAGAAGAAAGGAGAAATGGAGGAAGGGCTTAAGCCCACAAGGGCTTAGAAAGGTTGACAGTAGGGCTTAATCCTTAAGCCTTCGCTTGGAGATCTGTCTCCTGAACAGCAGCTGCCTGCTCCTTGACCGCTAGGATACACCTTGTATTGCAGGATGGAAATATAATCCTGGGGAACTGATTACTTTCAGGTTATATGTTTCTAATTAGTAGAAAAACAAACGGATAGTTCTTAGTAGAGATGGGCGATCTAAACCGATCTTTTAAAAAATAGGTATTTTTTAATGCGATAAATCGATTTGTTGAATCGATCTCCAAGGGTCATTTTGATCACAATTAATATCCGAGGGTCGCACATAATAAGTTCTTCTTTCTATAAATCCATTACATGTGGGGATCCGATATTGCTCTGAGGTTGATGTTATGAGCTGGTATCTTATATAAGGAAACGTCCTCAATGTATCAAAAGCGCCATCACATCAGAAAATTCTGACAAGTACTAGTTAGTGCCAACAGCCACAGCCATATTGAATACACCGGTTCCCGTTGAAGTTAAGCAACGTCGGTCGTGGACAGTACCTGAATGGGTGACCTTTAGGTAGCCCCGCACAAATAGTCTAGTTGTTAATAAACCTTAAGCTAATAAATAAATAAAAAAGTCAGTTTGAGCGATCGGAATTTACCACTGTACTTTAACCATATCACCACTACTCTCACAGACGTGCGGGCTGAAAAAATGCTATACCATCTATTAAAACTGAAGTCTTGCGCTAAGTAGAGGTTTTTTTTTTTCTTATTAATCTATTTGTAAGTTGAAGGTGAGGATGGAAAAGAACCAATGGATTCTTGAAAAAACTTAGCTGGAATTGCTCCCCCAAAATTGATTAAAAATTACAATAGACCTTAACAAGACTTAATATAAGGTACATAATATATTGTATCATTATATACTTCAATTATTGTATTTGTATTAATGACACAGGAGAAGTTTCGTTCTGAGTCTTTATTTTACATATGTACATCTCTGGGCAAAGGAATTCCGCTAGACCCGCACAACGTTTGAGTTATGCAGGATTGTCACCTTTAGTGCGCCGTGACTCGAACGTCAGACAAACCCGCAATACACGGGCATTGTGCGGGTCAAGTGGAATTTCTTTGCCAAAAGTTGAACCCCCAATTTGACCACATTTCGTAACTCTTTACGTTCTTTTCTTGAGCTGAGATCTCAGTCCTGATAGAAGAGACAGCAGAATGTCATTCATTAAATTTTAACTTGTAGTGAACTAGAAAAACGATAAATAATAAAAAGACCCAGTGTTACGCTAGACTTCAGTTTTAAGCACACAGCATCTTTTCAGCCCGCACAACTGTGAGAGTAGTGGTTACATGGTTATAGTCCAGAGGTATGATTTAAAATTTTCCTTACTGTTTTATCATTTGTAATTGTGTATATTTACTTTTTTGTTTAGCTGAAGAAGGCTGCCAAAGAGAAAGCCGAAACGTTCAAAATATAGATTTTTCCGATCATGTGACGTTTTGTCTTAGCCGTATTCCAACCATTCCTATGTATGTATGTATATATATATATATATATATATATATATATATATATATATATATATATATATATATATAATGAAAAAAATAAATGAGATGGAACTAACAAATTTAGGCAAGAATAAATTAATAATCATATAAAAATAGTATGTAAAAAAACAAAATAGAAGAAGAAAATAATTAAAAATTAAAATAAAAAAATGAAAGAAAAAATACACGTCAGAGAGATTAGATTTTATTTTTGAGAAGTCGTAGGGTATGGTCGGGTTAATGTGCTGTCTGCAGTTTGTACGCACACGTTTAATGTTCAGAGTCTCGTTGAAAATGTTGGTCTGTCATTTCTGTTTTGTAAGTACGAGTGAATACGCAATGTGCACCCAATACGAAGTACTAATTAATTAAATAGTATCAATGTTATGTATAAAGAACATTGAATAAAAATATAGAGGAATCTTGGACTGTTTTGAGTTTCAATAATATCCCCACGTGACAGACCCACGTGACGTATACATATTTTACCTGTCAGGTTAACACTTTTTTGTTGTTTGGTTTGTTTGAATTAGTTGCCGAGAACAGCTGACAGACTCTGGAGGTAAAGAGAGACCTAGAGAGAGGGTTATTTACGAGTCCTCAGTCCTCAGCATAGCAGTGTGTATTAAGCAGAGAACACTCCATGCTCTAAACCAGGGCAGAATAACATATGTATACCACGCACGGTGACTAGGCACTCGCATGATTTAATCCGGCAATGAATTATAAACATCTGTGGGAATTATGGCTTTCAGAGCTCAAATGAAAATTTCTACCGTCTAAATTAATAGACTTAGTAAAATTAACGGAGTTGGTTTTCCGACATTTTCTGCGGCCTTTTACACAGTACAAGTAATAATAACTAGCGATGAACAATTCTACCAACGGATGAATTCGTTAATTATAAAAGGTAATTATTGGTATTTCCTATATAATGATTAATTTAACAAAAACTGACCACGTTGGAAATGCACAAATAAGTGAGAGGGTATTATTAGGTTCGTAACACTAGATTTACCGGACCAGTCATTTTGACGAGCAATTTCAATTAAAAACTACTACATATAACTTTTGCTTTCCTAAATGATGTTATGACTTTTGTAGCTATAAGTAGAGAATACATGTAACGAACTTAATGTTACTTTATATATATTAGTAATAAATATATTTTTTTTTTGTTATTGACATTTTTACCAGTACCAGGTCTGGTAAGTCTAGTGTTAACATAGCATCAAGAGCCTAAAACTTGGCCCAATACTATATACCAGTACCAGGTCTGGTAAATCTAGTGTTAACATAGCATCATGAGCCTAAAACTTGGCCCAATACTATATACCAGTACCAGGTCTGGTAAATCTAGTGTTAACATAGCATCATGAGCCTAAAACTTGGCCCAATACTATATACCAGTACCAGGTCTGGTAAATCTAGTGTTAACATAGCATCAAGAGCCTAAAACTTGGCCCAATACTATATACCAGTACCAGGTCTGGTAAATCTAGTGTTAACATAGCATCAAGAGCCTAAAACTTGGCCCAATACTATATACCAGTACCAGGTCTGGTAAATCTAGTGTTAACATAGCATCAAGAGCCTAAAACTTGGCCCAATACTATATACCAGTACCAGGTCTGGTAAATCTAGTGTTAACATAGCATCAAGAGCCTAAAACTTGGCCCAATACTGTATACCAGTACCAGGTCTGGTAAATCTAGTGTTAACATAGCATCAAGAGCCTAAAACTTGGCCCAATACTATGATTTCAAAACTTTCATAGGCAAAATTTGTTTAGGAGGTTTAAGTATTATGAAAAAAACAATTTTATAAAATAAATTATACGCAATATCAAAAAATCTTGGAGTCATAGGAACAGCGTCATCTTGATGCTTTTTCATAACGCTCTTATCCCTAGTGACATATAGGAAGTCTAGAATATAGGTAATATCCCTAGTGTCATATAGGAAGTCTAGAATATAGGTAATATCCCTAGTGACATATAGGAAGTCTAGAATATAGGTAATATCCCTAGTGACATATAGGAAGTCTAGAATATAGGTAATATCCCTAGTGACATATAGGAAGTCTAGAATATAGGTAATATCCCTAGTGACATATAGGAAGTCTAGAATATAGGTAATATCCCTAGTGACATATAGGAAGTCTAGAATATAGGTAATATCCCTAGTGACATATAGGAAGTCTAGAATATAGGTAATATCCCTAGTGACATATAGGAAGTCTAGAATATAGGTAATATCCCTAGTGACATATAGGTAGTCTAGAATATAGGTAATATGATGACTTATCCCTAGTGACATATAGGAAGTCTAGAATATAGGTAATATGATGACTTAATAGGAGGAGGAAAAACTTTATTGTACAAAAAGTTTGGTTGCCCACCTAAATTGGGTTGCTCCGTACACAACATGTTGATCAACCTTGTAGGTATTTTAAATTAAAAAAAAATAAATAAATAACTAAAAATAAAAACATTATATGAATTAAGTATATAAATGAAAATATAGTGATGAAAGTATTAATAAAAATCAACAAAACGAAAAATGAAAAAAAGAAGCGATATTATATAAAATAATACTGATAAATATACCAAAAAGTTAAATAATAATTAAATTAAAAAAAAAAAAAATTAGAATGTTTCAGCCATATATGTGGCTTTGAATGATAGCAAGCGAGTCAACAAGAATTGATTCTCCATTCTTTCTAGTATGTCCTCGCAGATTCCTATTTCCTGGAAGAATACAGGAGTTTCCTTGGGAATGGTGCCTCGGGACCCGAACCATAGACCTTTCACGGAGAATTCTCGGCTTCCATATGTCTCTCGGAACTTTTCTCTATAAAATGAGATGCACTTCTCATAGATGGCCTGCTTCTCTTTGTTCACAATTTCATTTTGATTTTCATTGTTGCCTTCATAGCGAATTGTTGGGTCTAAGATTAGAGCCGTTTTGTTTTTCCGATGAAAGGCAACGATGTCAGCATATCTTGTGGAACCTTCATCGTCGATGCTATATACCTCCTCGAAGCAGTCATATCCATTATCATCCAAAAGCTCCATGAGTGTATGCTTCACGTTGTGATGGTGACGTGTAACCAAAAGCATATTGTGGTCGCAACTTCCCAGCACATGTGCTGGCGTTTCTTTCTCTTTGCCACATCTGCGACAAAGGAGACCAACATCCCTTGGTTCACTGCTAATGCCAGGAACTCCACGAAGCGGCGCATAATTAATGTTAAGTTTTAAGGCATTTATCCATTCGGAGCCCGATAACACTTCTTTATTATAAATTAACTTATTTGCCTTGGGACAGTCTTTGAAGTGTCGGACTCCAATGCCCTGCCACTTCGAGTTAGCCCAATCATCGAAGGAATTCTCTCTTAACGTCTGTCTCAACTTTTTTATGTTCTGTATATGGCTGATATCTTCCTTTGGAATTTTGAGCCTTTGGGCACATACAAACGATTCCTCACCATAATTAAAAAATGTTTGAAATAATTCGTCGGAAACACCGTCGAGCTTTTGAGCAATAGACCAATGCTGCAACGGTGCTTCCCAGTGGCATCGAAGCAAGCCAAGTCCCCTGTATCGACGTGGTGCATACAGCATTGCATTGCAAGCATTGGCAGGAAGACCTATTATTGCCTTCACACTCCTTCGAATTATAACATCCACACCTTCCAATAAGCATTGAGGCATTTTAATGAGAGGCACTGTTTGGAATGGATAGGTGAGGCAAGGGAAAATATATTGATTAATGATGTTCAGTTTTTGATCTGGCTTCAACAAATTTGAGGATGTCAGTAGCTCTAAATTGCTGGTCAATGTGCGTACTGAATCCTCCTTAAAAGCGATTTCTGAAGTGAAGGAACATCCTAAGTACTTTATTTGTTCACTATCACTGATGGACATAATATTTTCCCCGTTTTCAAGAAATAGTTCGTCCTTACAGAGAACCCCCTTCTCGACAATTATTGCTGTGCTTTTAGTAGGGTTTATGCTCAATCCTATTTCTTTGAAGGTCCGAACGATGACGTCAACTACTCTTTCAGCCGCTTTTCTACTACATGCCGTTACTGCTTGGTCATCAGCAAATCCTGTCAGGATGACCCTGTCAATGTTTTCCTTCACCTCATAACCATAGCGGTTAGCGAATGTCGGGTCACAAATTTCTCTGTATAGATGATCGATGGCTGCTATGAAGAGAGTTGGCGACAACGGGCCTCCTTGGGGAACTCCTCGTTTGACGTCCATGAAGCTCGTTTTGTTTATGCCAACTTGTACTTGTATTTTATTGTTTGAAAGTAAGGAGGTGATGAGATTTTTCAGGTCAGACGATACTCCTCTTCCTTCCAAAGTTTTTACTATATGAGCATGGCCTATGTTGTCAAATGCTCCGGTAACGTCCAAAAATGCAACGACACAGTCATCTTTTCTTCGTTTACAAGTTTTTAAAACACCGTCGATAATGCGTGCATTGACGTGAGCACCTGGCAACCCTCCTATGAATCCCCGTTGACACTTGTGGAATAAAATTTGTTGCCTGAGCTCTTGATCCAACACTTTTTCTATTATTCGACGGACCACAGAGTAGACTGTAATCGGCCTCCATGAGGATATATCCTTAGTTAATCCTTTCCCTTTGTATATTAGCACAGTTCGTCCTTGCCGTAATGATTCAGGGACATATGATGTTTTCAGTAAAATCTCCGTCATGTACTTAATGATATGAGATACATCGATCGCCTTCAAAGTCCTGATTAAAACACCCTCGGGGCCAGGAGAAGTATCCAGAGACATTGATTTTATTGCTTTATGTATAGTCTTTATATCAATAGTTTCTAAATTAGGATTAGGTAATATGTTATCATATGATGGCCTAACCTGTGAATTGCAATTACCTAAAACCCTTAGATAGTGTTCTTCCAGCTCCTTTACTTGTATAAGGCATTGCTTGGGAGCATCTGCATTCATGATATGCTGCATGACCTTCTTGCTGCATGACCCTTCTCATAGCTCGAGGAGCTTTATTTGATCTCTGTGGGTTTGAAACCTCGCTGGCTCCGTTATCTTTTGCCTGGCTTCCTTTCTTCTTCCGCATTTTGTAATACCGGATGGCTGGATGCTTAGGGCCAGGCAAGAGGCTATTAGCCTCGCGTAAGAAACCAAGAAAGCATTTAATTTTATCGCCAAAGTCACTTGGGTTAAACTCATTGATGGATTTTAGTGTAAGCTTCATTGATTCTGCCCATTTATCCACTTCTACTTTTGTAAATTCTTTAGAAGCGTTATTGTTATTATGTTGCGATCTTTTATCTTTATTCTCAGGTTTTAAAATTACTTTCAGTTTTTCCTGGTTCGCTTCTTTCCAGTGTTTCTTTGCCGAATGTGTCTTTAATCCACGATTATTCCTAAAGCTCAGCCCACATATTTGGCAAACTACCGGCCCGCTAGTTGAGGATTCATTTACCTCCATATTTTCTGAAGCCTGAATTTGTTAACCCTCAAGGGTTTAAGCCAACTTTAAGCATGGCGAGAAATCATTAAATGATGGAAAGACAATTTTCGGATTTTGTCCGGATGGCATTCATGGCTCCGTATGATCTCTTTGCTTCATGTTGGTAGCCTTCAGTAGGAGTATTCTTTGCAATTCACCAATTTTCAAGAGTTCTCGATGCTGATTCTGGTTGAAATTTCGGAGCTGAATTTTTCCGTGTATTTTCGCTTCTATGCCATATGTTTAAAAAAAAACCACGCCAATTACAGCTTGAAGAAATTAAGATTTTAGTGCCCAAAATGTTTCTGGGCAAGTAATTGTTTTTGATTTTACCTATTCCGTTTTACTGAATGTTTTACTTGCAAAAGGATTTGGAAAAACAACAAACCATAAAAAACTGAGGAAAACGGACCAACTCTTTCCAACGTATAAGAACAAACTAGGACCCCATCGAATTACGTGAGAACCGTTCTTGTAGGAGATTTAAGGTCTATTTCGGAAAAGGGGTGCCAGGGATTTTATCAGTAGCTGTGATTATTTTGACTAAATAAAATAAATTTGACTCTATAAAATATTTATACATATGTTGCGATAACCTTACCAAATTTCCTAATTTTTTGCTAAAAATGCAGATTCACGCCCTCCAAACCGATTTCTTTCAAATTTTGTACAATAACGTATTTTGATGCTCTAAACACGAATACGATAAAAAAAACGGCAAAAATGCAGTTTCACGCCCTCCAAACCGATTTCTTTCAAATTTTGTACAATAACGTATTTTGATGCTCTAAACACGAATACGATAAAAAAAACGGCAAAAATGCAGATTCACGCCCTCCAAACCGATTTCTTTCAAATTTTGTACAATAACGTATTTTGATGCACTAAGCACGAATACGATAAAAAAAACGGTAAAAATGCAGTTTCACGCCCTCCAAACCGATTTCTTTCAAATTTTGTACAATAACGTATTTTGATGCTCTAAACACGAATACGATAAAAAAAACGGCAAAAATGCAGATTCACGCCCTCCAAACCGATTTCTTTCAAATTTTGTACAATAACGTATTTTGATGCACTAAGCACGAATACGATAAAAAAAACGGTAAAAATGCAGTTTCACGCCCTCCAAACCGATTTCTTTCAAATTTTGTACAATAACGTATTTTGATGCTCTAAACACGAATACGATAAAAAAAACGGCAAAAATGCAGTTTCACGCCCTCCAAACCGATTTCTTTCAAATTTTGTACAATAACGTATTTTGATGCTCTAAGCACGAATACGATAAAAAAAAACGGCAAAAATGCAGATTCACGCCCTCCAAACCGATTTCTTTCAAATTTTGTACAATAACGTATTTTGATGCTCTAAACACGAATACGATAAAAAAAACGGTAAAAATGCAGATTCACGCCCTCCAAACCGATTTCTTTCAAATTTTGTACAATAACGTATTTTGATGCACTAAGCACGAATACGATAAAAAAAACGGTAAAAATGCAGTTTCACGCCCTCCAAACCGATTTCTTTCAAATTTTGTACAATAACGTATTTTGATGCTCTAAACACGAATACGATAAAAAAAACGGCAAAAATGCAGTTTCACGCCCTCCAAACCGATTTCTTTCAAATTTTGTACAATAACGTATTTTGATGCACTAAGCACGAATACGATAAAAAAAACGGTAAAAATGCAGTTTCCAGCCCTCCAAACCGATTTCTTTCAAACTTTGCACAATAACGTATTTTGATGCACTAAACACGAATACGATAAAAAAAAACGGCAAAAATGCAGTTTCACGCCCTCCAAACCGATTTCTTTCAAATTTTGTACAATAACGTATTTTGATGCTCTAAGCACGAATACGATAAAAAAAAACGGCAAAAATGCAGATTCACGCCCTCCAAACCGATTTCTTTCAAATTTTGTACAATAACGTATTTTGATGCTCTAAACACGAATACGATAAAAAAAACGGCAAAAATGCAGATTCACGCCCTCCAAACCGATTTCTTTCAAATTTTGTACAATAACGTATTTTGATGCTCTAAACACGAATACGATAAAAAAAACGGCAAAAATGCAGTTTCACGCCCTCCAAACCGATTTCTTTCAAATTTTGTACAATAACGTATTTTGATGCTCTAAACACGAATACGATAAAAAAAACGGCAAAAATGCAGATTCACGCCCTCCAAACCGATTTCTTTCAAATTTTGTACAATAACGTATTTTGATGCTCTAAACACGAATACGATAAAAAAAACGGCAAAAATGCAGATTCACGCCCTCCAAACCGATTTCTTTCAAATTTTGTACAATAACGTATTTTGATGCTCTAAACACGAATACGATAAAAAAAACGGCAAAAATGCAGTTTCACGCCCTCCAAACCGATTTCTTTCAAATTTTGTACAATAACGTATTTTGATGCTCTAAACACGAATACGATAAAAAAAACGGCAAAAATGCAGTTTCACGCCCTCCAAACCGATTTCTTTCAAATTTTGTACAATAACGTATTTTGATGCTCTAAACACGAATACGATAAAAAAAACGGCAAAAATGCAGTTTCACGCCCTCCAAACCGATTTCTTTCAAATTTTGTACAATAACGTATTTTGATGCTCTAAACACGAATACGATAAAAAAAACGGCAAAAATGCAGTTTCACGCCCTCCAAACCGATTTCTTTCAAATTTTGTACAATAACGTATTTTGATGCTCTAAACACGAATACGATAAAAAAAACGGTAAAAATGCAGTTTCCAGCCCTCCAAACCGATTTCTTTCAAACTTTGCACAATAACGTATTTTGATGCACTAAACACGAATACGATAAAAAAAACGGCAAAAATGCAGTTTCACGCCCTCCAAACCGATTTCTTTCAAATTTTGTACAATAACGTATTTTGATGCTCTAAACACGAATACGATAAAAAAAACGGCAAAAATGCAGTTTCACGCCCTCCAAACCGATTTCTTTCAAATTTTGTACAATAACGTATTTTGATGCTCTAAACACGAATACGATAAAAAAAACGGTAAAAATGCAGTTTCCAGCCCTCCAAACCGATTTCTTTCAAACTTTGCACAATAACGTATTTTGATGCACTAAACACGAATACGATAAAAAAAACGGCAAAAATGCAGTTTCACGCCCTCCAAACCGATTTCTTTCAAATTTTGTACAATAACGTATTTTGATGCTCTAAGCACGAATACGATAAAAAAAACGGTAAAAATGCAGTTTCCAGCCCTCCAAACCGATTTCTTTCAAACTTTGCACAATAACGTATTTTGATGCACTAAACACGAATACGATAAAAAAAAAACGTCGGATTTAAATAGGAAAGACGTTATTAAGCACTTAAGTTCACTGTTGAGCAGGTTATGAGAACTAATGTAAACAACTAAATTTGTGACGACTTTAAGGCATAAATGACGACTTTAAGGCATACATGCTATGCGTTTCCGCTCGCTACGCTCGCTCAAAAAGATAACAAAACCCCAGTCAATCCAACTCGCTAAAATTAATAGACTATAATATTAAGCACTAAAGTTAGGAAGGTTATAAAACTAGGCGTCATCAGCGTATTTGTAAACACGCGCATGCGCAGATATGTAATATTGGGAAACAGAGAACTGTCATTTGAAATGTTCAGAAACCATCTATTCAAAGATATGGTTAATTTTAAGGGCATCCTCACCCGTCGTCACCTGCCGCTTAAGGGCATACGTGCTATGCGTTTCCGCTCGCTCAAGAAAATAACAAAACCCCAGTCAATCCAACTCGCTAAAATTAATAGAATTCTATTAATTTTAGCGAGTTGGATTGACTGGGGTTTTGTTATTTTCTGGAGCGAGCGGAAACGCATAGCATGTATGCCCTTAAAGTCGTCCTAGACATTCTTCTAATCCTCCCAGACATCTCTCTTAGCTTTCTTCTTCTTCTTCTTGAGACTGGATGTTCGGTGGATACAAATCCCCAATCGCACTGAAAAATGCCTTTAAACGCTCTTCATATTTATGAGCGCGTTTGAAGAGAGTTTCGGCTAAATATCCATCTAAATGTTCTTCTCGCAGTAGACAATTGACAATAACAGTAGACGTTGAAAATTGAAGTTCGGTAGGCACGAATTAGAACGATAATTATAAAGGCATTAGCTAATTATTAAAGGATTTCTGATATATAATACTTTTCATGAACGAAACAAGAAATGTGAAGAGTGTTTCATTATTTTAAAAAATGATTGTAAATATATAACTGCTGATGAATTTCGATAATTTATGGTAAATTTCAATTAAACTTCCTTATTACGAACTTTTCCATACACGCGCATGCGTATGTTGACAAATTTAATTGTTTACATTAGCTCTCATAACCTGCACAACAGTGAACTTAAGTGCTTAATAACTTCTTTCCTAGTTAAATCCGACGTTTTTTTTTAGCGTATTCGCGTTTAGTGCATCAAAATACGTTATTGTTCAAAGTTTGAAAGAAATCGGTTTGGAGGGCTGGAAACTGCATTTTTACCAAAAAAACGTTCGCATTTAACTAGGAAAGAAGTTATTAAGCACTAAAGTTCACTGTTATGCAGGTTATGAGAGCTATTAATTATAGCGAGTTGGATTGACTGGGGTTTTGTTATCGTCTTGAGCGAGCGTAGCGAGCGGAAACGCATAGCACGTATGCCCTCAAGCGACAGGTGAGGATGCCCTTAAAATTAACAATATTTTCGAATAAATGGTTTCTGAACATTTCAAATGAGAGTTCTCTGTTTCCCAATGTTACATATCTGCGCATGCGCGTGTTTACGCTGATGACGCGTAGTTTTATAACCTTCCTAACTTTAGTGCTTAATATTATATTCTATTAATTTTAGCGAGTTGGATTGACTGGGGTTTTGTTATCTTCTTGAGCGAGCGTAGCGAGCGGAAACGCATAGCATGTATGCCTTCAAGTCGTCATTTATGCCTTAAAGTCATGTATGCCTTAAAGTCGTCTCAAATTTAGTTGATTACATTAGCTCTCATAACCTGCATAACAGTGAACTTAAGTGCTTAATAACTTCCTTAATGCGAAGGGTTTTCTTATCGTATTCGTGTTTAGTGCATCAAAATACGTTATTGTACAAAATTTGAAAGAAATCGGTTTGGAGGGCGTGAAACTGCACTTTTACCAATTTTTTTTATGGCTTGTTTTCTGATCTTCACTCAAACGTAATGAATGTATTGCTGGAAGGCATACAAATGACTGAAGAAAGTGGAGGGAATACGATATAAACATTATGTAGGGAATCATTCCTAAATCTTGGTAGACGTGACAACAGGTGCTCTCATCGAGAGGGTTGAAGCTCTTAGGGCTTCGGTCAAACGCAGAAACCAGATATGGAATGCTGGACTAGGAGGTGCATGCTGGATTTATATGGAGGAGGAGGTACGAGAAGGAGTGATTGTTGGAGAAGATTTTGAAGAACGTCCTCGATTTTCCTACAGAGATTAACTTGTTTTTATCAGTTGAGGTTATTAAATACGTTTTGAGGTTATTTATAAAATATAGTTTCTTTAATATACATATGTTATATATAATAATAACAGTTATTTAAAAAAATCACTGGCACCCCTTTTCCGAAATAGACCCACCTTTCAAATATACGTGTTCCCAACCGTTTACGAAATATTTAAGAAAATATACAAAATCCGAAAACTCATAATATTTTGTAATACTTCCTTATCAACAAAAAATCTAAACATGGCCGTTTAGAAGACTGTATAAATTTCAAGATTTTCAAATGACGCTAGTTATAAGATCGTTACGAAATTGCACTAAGATGATGCAGCTCCTGTGCTTGCGGGCTTTTCTTTTAATGAAATTCTATACTAGCTGGAATCGAAGCCAATACCGTAGTAGACCGGAGTGGTTACGGTTTAGCCTCTGAACTGATAATATTATTTAATCTTATCGTTGCTTCCTTTGATGTCCAGGTTATCTTATTGATCAGCCCTGGAAGGATGGAGGAGGAATTGTAAAGTCGGTCCCGTTGTCTTTGGGGAATTAACTCGAAGGAAAAACCTTTAATTGAATTGGTCCTTAAGTGATTAGAAGGCTGAGTCTAATCAATTCCTTCTACCACTTTGCATAATTAGCAGCCAAAAATGTCTGAATAATCAATCATTAGCATAAATATATAATTGGTGCAATGTCGAGAAAATATTGCCAAATAAAAACTCGGGTATTCGCGCTCCGTCCATTCCGTGGACACACCTTTTTCTATCTGCATTGACAGTATGCCCAAAATTAACCCCCAAAAAACATAGAATGTGCTTAGCAGCTCCTTTTTCTACAAAGCTAGGTTTGAAGCTAGGTAACGGGATGTGAGCAGGAAGCGAGGATGGAATGAACTGGAAGGGAACAGTAAGTGGAACCGATGTGTACGGGATGTGAGCAGGAAGCGAGGACGGAATGAATCGGAAGGTAGCAGTAAGTGGAACGGATGTGTACGGGATGTGAGCAGGAAGCGAGGATGGAATGAACAGGAAGGTACCAGTTAGTGGAACGGATGTGTACGGGATGTGAGCAGGAAGCGAGGATGGAATGAACTGGAAGGTACCAGTTAGTGGAACGGATGTGTATGGGATGTGAGCAGGAAGCGAGGATGGAATGAACTGGAAGGTAGCAGTAAGTGGAACGGATGTGTACGGGATGTGAGCAGGAAGCGAGAATGGAATGAACTGGAAGGTACCAGTAAGTGGAACGGATGTGTACGGGATGTGAGCAGGAAGCGAGGATGGAATGAACTGGAAGGTAGCAGTAAGTGGAACGGATGTGTACGGGATGTGAGCAGGAAGCGAGGATGGAATGAACTGGAAGGTACCAGTAAGTGCACCGGATGTGTACGGGATGTGAGCAGGAAGCGAAGATGGAATGAACCTGAAAGTGGAATGGATGTGAAAAGGATTGAATTGAGAGAAAAGTGGTTAGATCGCACCTAAAGCTGATGCCGCACTAAAATATTTTTGATACTGTTAAGATTTTAATAATTCCCAGACTCATAAAAAGCGAACACTTAAATACACTACTGGTATGTCGCGTAGGGACATCGTCATCTTAGCGTGTTTTTCCAGTAAAATTTGCTAAGCTTGGAATAGCAACTCTCAATATTTTTCCTTGTTGCTATTTTGCCAGAAAGGACTCCATCTGGAAACATGAATCTATCTTTTGTGTTCCAATTCGATAGGTCGACTGTGCTAAGGAGCTTTAAAAATGGAGCTGAATCAAACCGATCGGAAATCATTATTGGCTAAAGAAAATATTTGTCCAAAATTGTAGTCCGTTAGGGACTGAGGAAAAAATTCCCGAGAAACCTCTAATTCGAGTGCGTGTTTGGAAAGTATCTTCTGTCAAAGGGTTTAGTGACTTAAATTAATGTTCTATTAAAGGAAATATTGTCTATTTTATGGCAGCATAACTAAAATTTAATTATCTTGAACATTTTTTGAGCAATCCTTTGTTATTTAATAAAAAACATGTCTACGTTTAAAAAAAAGAAAATTGGACATAAATGCTTTTCCCTTCGGAATCGGACTATACTTCAAATATTCTTTTTTATTTGAAATTATGTCTAGAATCTCCTCCTAGTGTTTGTTTACTTAGATCTGAATCTAAGGTCTGAATCTAAGGTATTACGCCACTTGGTAAACTGTAAAGAACGATAACATGTAATTAATGAATTAGTAACTATGTCTAATTGTGTAATCCGATTGATCAATCAGATGTATATAAATAATACCATTTGTTTATATATATATATATATATATATATATATATATATATATATATATATATATATATATATATATACACGTATTGTTTGTTTTTAAATGTATATATGTATACCATTTGTCTTTAGATGTTTAGATGTATATATTGTCATTTGTATATACTATTCGTTTTTAGATGTGAATATATTGTCATTTCTACATATAATTTGTTTATAGATGTATAATGATAGATGTAATATATATAAATGTGTGTGTGTGTATGTATGTATGTATATGTATACATATATATATATATATATATATATATATATATATATATGTGTATATGTATGTGTGTGTGTGTATGTGTATATATATTTGGATGTATACCATTTGTTTTTAGATGTATGTATGCAATAACTGTTTGGAGCGAAACGCCTTAGATGCGCATGGATGCTCATAAATAAATAAAAAAAAAAAAAAAAAAAAAAGATCTGAATCACCATGTATATAAATACATTTTTGAATCCATTTATTTAATAAAATAACCTGATTTCCTCTTTCGAAACCAATGTGCATACTACAGGATTCGGTTGAAATAACTTACAGAATTAATTGTATAACACAAACACAGAATAATTCCAAATAACGAAGGAGGAAATGACGGAAATTCGTGGAAAGCATCCTCGCCAAAATACCACGACTTTACCTCAAAGGCTGAAAATGTCATCGAATTGAATGAGACCTAAAACGCTGACAAAGCACAGATAAATGATGTGTTTACACCGACCGACTCCTCTCTAAATATTCCAACGGCTCTCCAAAAGCTGCTTCAATGTTATTCAACAACAAGTTTTCCCTCTCCAAAACTCGACGTTCGATATTCTCCAATTAATTACGGCCAGTTCCTTCATGTACTAATATTTTGTTAAACAATTATTCGGAATATTCCCGGAGTCGAAGGTCAATAAAGTAAATAAAATCCTAAATCTATTCCGTAACAGTTTTAATTATATTAGATTTCTAAAGGGGAAAATTAACTCTAATTTTGTTAGGAAAAATTATTAATATATAATATTTTGGAAATTTGTTTTATACAGTTAAAAGGAAAAAAAAATCAAATTTGATTCTATTATTCCTGTTTAACCTAAGCATAAAAATAAAAATGACACTCTCATGATTTGCTCAAGTTCTTCTCCATAGCGTCTTCGAACAGATATGGAGTCCAGTAACTTTACGGATGGTATTCTTACTTATTTACAGTTTTATGGCTTTGAAAATTAGTCAAAGTCTGAAAGGAAAAAATAAATAAAATAAAGATGGAGCAATTGGAATGGTCTGAAGTTTTCAATAGAAAAAACAAAAATTATACTTTTCACAAAAAAGAAAAGGGTTCCTAGCATTAATTTATTTATTTACAATAGAAAATTAAGAGAAGAAAAAGTTATAAAATTTTTGGGTATATTATTTGACAGCAAACTAACTTGGGTACCCCATGTCAAAGAACTCTGTAAGAGATCAAAGAAATCACTTAATCTCTTGAGAGTTCTGGGAAATACGAAATGGGGTGCTGACAGGAGTCTAATGCTAACGTTCTACCGAGCATTTACTCGTTCGATACTAGATTATGGATGTGTAGCATATTCCTCTAAAGTTGCTAGATTCTGTCCATTACACGGGACTAAGGTTAGCTACCGGTGCTTTTAGAACCAGCCCGACCAATAGCCTTTGTGCCGAGTCTGGGGAGTATCCGCTAGAATACAGGAGAAGGATGCTCATAAGTAAGTTTGTACTTAAGAGTATATCTTTAAATAGTCCATGCCTTTAGTACATCCACAATCCATACACCGAAACATATAACATGAACCCTACAGTACAAAAGCCACTTTACATTAGATTTCGCGAAATTACCAACCACTACACTGACCCAACAAAAATTATACAAAAAGCAAATCACATTTTCCCTCCATGGACAATTCATAATCTAACAATAAATTTAAGTTTGACTAAACACAGAAAGCATGACCCAACATCTGGCATTATATATAAAAACAAATTTAAAGCTTACCTTAAAGATCATTTAGAGTCATTATTTGTATACACAGACGCATCTAAAACACAACACGGTACAGGAATAGCAGTAGTAATAGGAGAAACAATAATAGTTAATAAACTGCCTGACATTACGACAAAATATACAGCTGAATTACGAGCAATACTTCTAGCACTGACCAACATCAATACACGACAAGAAATAGACATTATCATTTGTACAGATTCTCTCAGTTCCCTTATAGCCATACAAGACATTTTTAGCACACATCCAATTGTAACACAAATACACGATACAATTCATTCATTGAAGAAACGAATAACTATTTATTGGCTTCCCGGTCATGAAGATATACCACAAAGTACGAATGTAGACAGACAAGCAAAATTATCCACAACACGAAACCAATACGACGTCACAGACATAACATACGAAGATATATTCACTGACATACAGAAACACATTGAAAACCAGTGGTACGATGTATGGTACAGGACAAGAGACAACAAACTACGTGAAATTAAATCTACAATTACTCACTGGCCATCGAGCAACACAAGTACAAGAAGAGAAGAAGTAGTACTGACCCGTTTAAGGATTGGACACACTAGACTTACACACTCATTCCTAATGACCAGAGAACAAGCACCGATTTGCCCAATATGTAACACCTTTTTAACGATTAAACACTTACTAACGGACTGTTTAAGACTTAACTCATTGTCCCTCCCAGCTATAAATCTAACAGAGTTGTTAGCAGAAGGAAGCCAATTTATAGATTTTGTTTTTAGATACTTGAGGAAAATTGGACTATTTGAAGAAATATGATATATACGAATATGGTTTTCTATGTTTGTATACGAGCTTATCTGTTTGTGTATGTGTATATGTGTATGTATATTTATTTTTCTGTTTACGACCACCTATCATTAATAAATATGTACAAACTATGATTTGAAATTCATAAAGATCCAAGTCTATAATTGTATTTACAGACTGCCCTATCTGCCTCTGTGTTGTTCGTACCTTTTTATAGTCACTGCAAATTTTATTAGTAATTTTTTTTTATTTTAATATTTTTTTTAATTATTTCATTTTCAAATTTGTTAACAATTGTTTACTATTGTTTCTTCCTATGTATGTATTTTAAGTGATGAATTGCCCTTGTCGCGGTCTCACTAATAAACAAATAAATAAAATAAAATAAATAATTATAAAATATAACAAAAATAAATAAAACTAAGAAAAGCAATATATATATATATATATATATATATATATATATATATATATATATATATATATATGTATATATATATATATATATATATACAGTAGAACTTGGATAATTCGAACCCCTAGGGACCGATAAAGTTAGAATTATCCAAAATTCGAATTACAAAAGTTTTTGAAAATAAAGGGGTAAAAAATCGAATTTCATATTTTCACGGTTTTTAATTTTAAAAAATACATACATTTTATTTAAACAACAACAAACATTTCATAAATTGATGATATTTACATAAGTAATAAATAATTTATCATAAAAGTAAAAATAAAAGTATATTGTTTTGAAAAATGTCATTTTCATGAGCAAGAATTTTTTCTTTATTTTCAGGTAAGTTGGTAAAGTGTTAGGAGGAATTCCAAAGTCCTTGGCAATTTCAGATTTTTTTTTTATTCCTTTTTCAACTTCTTTAATCGGAGCTATTTTCTCTGACAAAGTTTTATAACTTCTAGGCTTCGACATCTTAAATCAACAACTCACTGAACTGCACTGTACACCAGAAATTCAAGGCACAAACAATACAACAGATCTAGGCACTGACTGACTTATAACTGAATTTCGGAGGAATGGTGAGATGGATAAATCGACTGGATGGTGTATGTAACTATAACAACTCCTGGAAATGAGGAAACGTGAATCACCACTTTGCAGAACTCCTAGAGTCCAAGAACTAGACTATAAGACCGCAGCGCTTCTTGTCCCGGAACCCCTACATCCGTATCTTACTATCTATCCTTCTTACCCGAGGGGAGAATATTTTGAGAAGATTTAAGATCGACCGCCTCTCTGTCCTCTTTCCATTGGAGGTACAGACTCGGAAAAAAATCGAATTATCCAAATTTTTATTCGAATTAACCACGATTTTTTTGCATTGTTTATGTCCTAAATTCTAGGGACCGAGAGAAATATTCGAATTAAAGACGATTTCGAATTATCGAAGTTCGAATTATACTCGATAATATATATAATATACATATATATACTTGAGGAGTGTATATTCCGACTGAATTGTAGTCGAATGCCACCTAGAAGAAATTTTCACTTGCATTATTTGCCTAGATATAGGCGTTTCCATGGTTTTTTTCTAAACGCTAGTTTTTGACCATTTCTGTACAATTTGTCGTTCACGCTATAGGGAAAATTTAATTCTGATGACATTTTTCAATTTCGTCATCAAATTTCCTATGAAATCTCATGTACTTTGCGTAAAAATTTTACAAATCCAATACACAGCAACCATCCAAAATGTTTGGTAGATGGGAATTTCAGAAAAGTTGTACTTTCATTACCATGGTTAATTTGTTAGTAATTGTAGAAGGCCAAAAAAGGATGCTTTGCATGGGTAAATTGTGGCCAATTAAAACAAAAAAATTAATAAGCAAAATATTTTGGCTTTTAATGATTAATTCATTAAAAGCCAAAGTTTTTGATAAGTTATTTCTTTGGGTGGCTTTGGTTTGAGAAATTATTGCACAAGGTACATGAGATTTTGATAAGAATTCGATGCAGAATTTGAAAATGTCATTAATGTTTCCGTATGGCGTGAACGACAAATAGCACAAAAACGGTCAAAAGCTAGCGTTTTGCCAAAAACACGGAAACGCCTATATCTAGGGAAATAATGCAAGTAAAAATTTCTCCTTGGTGGTATTCAACTACACTTTAGTTGAAATACACACCCCTCAAGTATGGGGATTTCCTTCGGGACCACCTCGTATACTATGATGTACATATGTAATAATGTGTTTGTATGCATATTAGGGTGGTCCAAGATCCTATGGTAAAAACTCATGTAGAATGCAAAAGCCAAGGGACCCCCCCCCCCAATTCTTTTCTATTTGATAAAAGAAGTAAGGAGCCAAAATATCAAGGTCATAAGTCACTTGGAAGGCAGTGCTCAAAGCTGATCTAAAAAACGTCCCTTACTTTTCAATTTGCTAATAACAAGCATATTTATCCAGACACACTACAAGAGCCCACCATGACGAGGAACGTGGCTTACCGACTAGTGAAAGGGCTGTGGCCAATGCTAAGCCGTGACAGGTCTAGTCGGATCGATAGCTGAATTGGAGATAGGCGGGTAATAATAATAATTGCTGACCTCGGGCCACAATCCAGGTACTACAGGATATTATGCTGTGGATACCTTAGTTCTAACTCATGAATATATCACAGATGTATATATAAATACATATGCACAGTTGGTGAGCCCGTCCTTTATGGAAAGGAAATCAACGTTATAAACAATGGTCAATCAACATTCATTATATGCATATATATATATATATATATATATATATATATATATATATATATATATATATATATATATGTAAATGTGTGATGAAATTTTAGGAATGGATAGTAGGCCTTAAAAGAAACAAAAAAGTCCGACTCGCAGGAACTGCGTCATCTTAGCGCAGTTCCGTTCATATCCCTAGTGCCATTAGCAAAGCAGTAGAAGAAGTTATTGGTAGGTTGTGATCTTTCGTGAAAAATGTATAATGACATCTCTGCAGAAGGAAGATTTAAGGCGCCACAACAGGAAACTGATAGTATTCTAAGCGGAATTGTGTCCCTCCACATTCTTGACCTTCTCCTTGGGAAACGCTATTACCAATACGTTCCTCATTTTCATACCTTACTTTAATAAAATACTAATTTTACTATTAAATGCAATTAGAAAAACAATAACTAATTAAAACGTTAGGTAAACATTGACAAAACCTCGTTGAAAAGTAAAAACTTACAATTTTGAAGTAACTAATTTTTGTAGGGAATTTAGTAAGCTTTCGAATGGTCATCTTCCACTTACCACGATTTCCCAACCGTTTTCGCGACATTTTGACAAATTTGAACCACCTATATTTTCGTGATCCATGAGCTCTGAAATGAGAAATATTCTAGTCGGCACTTCCGGATCGCGTCATGACGTCAACCTCATAAGCGCGGTTCATCCCTATGGAGAAGGGAGGAACCGCGCTAAAAGTTCATTTTAAGTATGGTCCGATTCTCAACGGTAAGGTAGATATTACAGTTTTTCTGTCCGACCAACAGGGGCGGAGCTACAGTAGTCGGTTTGTAAAAAGTAAGCAATCTATGAAAAAAAGTCCGACTCCCAGAAACTGCGTCATCTTAGTGAGGTTCCATTCTTATCCATAGTCTGATTTGGAAAGCTTGAAATAGAAACAGTTATCATTTTTGTTAGAACATTCATGAAATACTTTTAGGGCCCCAGATACCTTACTACCTGACATGGAAAGTGACTCGCTGGCCTTGTCAAAGTTTGCTCTAGGAGAACACTCTAACTGTTTCTCATTTTCTTCTCTTCTTTTACTACAAAACTTCATTATTTTTATTTTGTTTTAATTTCACCGTTTAATTCAACTTTTATGTAATATCTGTGTCGACAAACTTGACGATTGCACTAAATGATTTATGTACACATTTCAAATAAACAAATAAAAAAAAAAATCTTTTATTAGTAAATTGTAGTTACAATATCAATTTTACAGATAAATTCAATTTAATACAAAACAACAAACAATGACAAAGTGAGTTGGACAACAACAAAAATGTGTTCAAAAGAACAAACCAAACTCTTTGGTAAGTATAGGACCTGAAACAAAAGTGGTTTTGATACGCTAAATGTGCCGAATAATTATTTTTACTATTTTTTCTAGTTTATATATTCACTTTTGAGTTGTTTTCTGGAGCAATATTAAAATAATGGATTGGCGCTTAAAAGTCGAAAGTTTTTAATTTTTATTTAACTTCATTAAAGAGTAAAATACCTAAATATTTCTGAAAAAAAAGTTGAAAAATGTTTAAAAATTCTAGGAATTTCGATTCGGCTACGAGAAAACGACAGATTTTTGCAATAATATATCTTCCGTACTTCGAAATTCGGGTGGGGAAGTGTTAATATCAAAATCATTATTTTTACTATCAAACTGTTTTTTAACGACATTTTCTCGTTAGTTTTGTGTTATAATCAACATTTTAACCTGGATGTTGAAGGTTCTAAGTAAATTTTAAGCTGTTAAAAAGAATATACGAATACATTTGTTTTCATACAAATTGCTATTTTTCAAATCCCGAACTCAATTTTAACGTTTTTATAATATACTAGCTGTTACCCGTTGTGCCATGCTACACCTACTTTATATTAAATAGGTGTTACCGGGTGTGGCATGCTACACATGTTTCACATTAAATACCTGTTACCCAGCATGCCATGGTACTCCTACTTTATATTATATATTAAAATGAATGATTATATGACACTTGTTCAAATTATGAGAAAGTAAGTTTATAAGTTGAGAGCTCAGTTAAAAAAATTATTTTTCAAATTTTCACTGAATGTGGGGAGGAAAATAAATTAACCCTTATTTTAAAAAGTATACTGGAATCATGTAATTGTAGTACCACTTTAAAGAAAATCCTAACCAAACTGCCTGTGTATAATTTTTTAATGAAAATAATGTGTGGTCCATATATAAATACATATTAGAAAATAGCAACAAAATGAAGCATTTAATTAAGGTTATGCTTACTTAGTTATAAGTTTTAATCTAGTATAACTGAAACTATTCTTTATTTGTATCGTTTTTGTTTTTTTAAATATAATATTAATATGTTATGTTCTATACCTTTTCATGTAATAATCTGTAACTAAGGGTTTTTTTTCTATGATTGAAAAAGTAATTGATGCAGGATTTAAGTTAATTGAGCCAAAAGGAAAGTATTAAAAACTTTTTGTTCCAAATAAACTTTCACATTTTGTTGTTGACATTTTCCGTTATATTAAAGCTTCTCTTTCAAATCTTAAGGTTTATGAGCTCTTCTTTAAGGATAGCCCTTTTGTCATAGGAAATAGGGGTATCTAAGAAAAACAAATTTAGATATTTTTGTTGCAGCTATAGACAACAATGAATTAAAGCTATTTGGGAATTTCAATAAGGACTTATACTAAATAAATTAATGGGGGATTAATTTGATTTGGCGAGGGGTCGAGGTTAGCTCAGTGGTAGAGCACTGGACTAATAAACTGGAGCACCTGAGATCGAATCTGGAGCAAACAATAAAGATTTTTTCTTCTAATGTCTTCGTTCTTGGGTTGAATTTGGCCTCACTGGCAGTCCCTAGGCCAACCCAGCCTTTAATAAATTTACCAATGGATACCCTGGGTGCTAATGGCTTGAGGTGTCGAAGCAGCCTAGGGGAAAATCAGGCGGCTGGAGCATAGTAATGACCTCACTATCTCCCTAGTGTGCTGTACAGTCATGAATCAGATTCCTCTATAGTATCTGCCACTTAGGGTCCTCGTGGCCTTTTTTTTTTTTTTTTTTTTTTGATTTTGCAACAATATTGTGCTCAAATTGCAAGCGTATTTAAATAATGGAGTAGTCAGAGGATATAAATATCTCAGACAAAAGAAAGCTGATATAAAAATGTAATAAAAATGCTGGGTGTAAATATGTCAATAATAAAGAGGCTTGGCATATTTAGATTAATAGAAAATTCCATGGAAAATTCAATTCACCTGGGGGGGGGGAGATAAATGAAAGAATTCATTTTAATAAGAAGGAAATGGTTTAAAGACAATTGCATGACAGCAAATTAAAATGATATAAATTTGAATATTAAAAGTGAAATTAAGTTAGGCTTGCGATGGACAAAACGTTATGAAACAATAAAAATGATATAAAACTCCATGGTTGCTGCCTTCTCCTTAATGGAACATATTTTTTTAAAGGTTCTAAGATTGAGGGCTTGGAGGAATAATTTATGATAATAAAGTAAATATTTTTGGTACAAATCTAGAAGAGAATGTAATTGATTCCTTCTGGAAGTTATTCATAATGGGTATTACTACCATATTTTTTAAAATTAAATGTGCCTTTTGACCCTTTTTATAATTAAAATTGTTGAGATAAGAAATGATTTAAAAGTAGTAAAAGTGTGGGAGATTCATAAAAGCATATCAAGTTCATATTCATTTATTACACACACAAACAGCAAGATGTACATCACTTCACATTATAAATTGTATAACCGACAAAAATGTTCCTCCCTAAGGCAGGAAGTATGAACAATATATGAAATATAAAATATCAAATTTAACATATTTCTGAATTTCTCAAATGTTTCTTTACACAATGAGTTTGTAAGCATGTCTCCAATATATTCATTTGACTCAAATGTTAGACAACTCCATTTTTTTCAATTGAAAAAAAATGGAGTTGTCCAACTTTGATACCAATCTCCTCAAATATACACTTCCGAATTGATTTTACCATTTAAGAATGCAGTCTCTATGTCCAACTGTTCAACATTTTGCATTTACAACTTTCTTATTTTCAACTAAATCCCAAGTATTATTTTGTTTAAAACTATACATTTGTATTTATCCAAGGCTTTCATCTAAAAATTAATCAAGTCCGGTTCCTTTTCTTCATTAAAACTTTTTATCAGTTCCCACTAACCTAACTATTAACTAATCATGATCATCAACATGCATAGTGACTATGATTTTATTATTCAAAAGTACTCCCGAGCTTCACTATAACGGATTAAAATGCAAATATTCACCTTCTTACCCCATTTAAAAGTCGTTATTTGTTCTGGTTTCTAAGAACAACTTTACTACCATATAAACGTATCTTTGAAACATCTGGTTTCTTTCCAAATATATTTTATAGGATGTTTTATTCTAAATGGTTTTAGCTAAAGTGCGATTTTTCAAATAAGTTGCTCCACAAACAATTTTTGGCCAAAACTTTTTTACAACAATAGATTCTGCCAGTAAACAATTACATATATTCATTATTGTTCTATAAAATTGGTCAGCAGTTCTCTTTAATTTGTGAATATATGAGGGCATCGATTAATTTAGATACTCTTATTCTTTGTAAAAGCATAAATCATACTATTTAAATATTCCTTACCATTGTCACATCTCATAATTTTAATTCTCTTATTTGTTAATTTTCCAAGCAATTAAACACTTCTATATTCTATATTAACATCATGTATGGCATAACTAAAAGATGAAACTAGACAAACAAAGGTTAAAATTGAAATGTTTTAAAACACAGTTTTAACGAAATGTTTCGAAAAAGATTTGTTAAAAACATAAACCGTTTAAATGTATTTGCAAGCTTTTACTAAGCAAATGCATGTGATAAAACTTTAAAAGAAGTTAAAATAAAACTTTAAAAATAAGTATAACTTAAAAAAAAAAGAAAAACAAAAACAAAAAGAAAGTAAAACTTAAAAAAAAAAAATGAGTTTTGTTGGCTTGCTAATTTCCATCTATATTGCCGTTCTTCTTTCAAGAAGTTGCAACACTGGAAGAAAATGGCTATTTCGGAGAATTTACTCCTTCATAAATGACATTTTCGAAGGCGTAACTCCCGAACTTTGAATCCTAGAAGATTTTGAGCTAGACTACGAGATTTCCCGGATCAAGATGTATCTATGTGCGAAGTTTGGTCAATATCAGTCAAACGGTGTGGATTTGTATAAGGAACAAACAAACAGACAAACAGACAGACACGTGATTTTTATATATATATATATATATAGATAACTTTTTTTATATAAAATAAAATTATAGAAAATGTTATTAAAATATTTTGTAGCCTTGGGAGGGGGGAGGGTCACTAGCATGAATTCTTTTGGCGTTATGAGTGGAGTAGAAGAAAACATTAATTTTTCGATTTATACTATATTTAAAAAAAAAAGTTAAGGGATTTTTTGATTTACGCATTTTTTGTTATTTGAGTTGTTTCGAAGACATTTCCGCAAAAATTAACTTTCCCTTCTCAACATCTAACTGAAAACAGATCCACCCTCCGCTATATTAATCGATAAATCATGGGATTTATAACCGGTAATAATTTGATTTTGTGTATTTACACTTGATTTTATCCGATCCAATATTCTCTAACTGGAAACGAAGATCTGTATTTGAAGTCCTTGAACGGACTGATTCCTCGAATATATAGTATAATAGGGAAATATTCAAATATTAAATCAGACCGAGCTGCGGATTGAATAAGAGAATTGATTACAGTTTCCTAATCTCCTTTTATTAGGAAGAGATTAATTAAATGAAATTCATCCTTTATTCTGGAATGAATTGCTTTTAGAGATACAGCCGCCATATTCAGCTTTGTACATAGCCTACGCAATATGCTCTCGAGCACAATTTAAATACGGATTTAGACATAGGAAATCATATGGAACAACTATCATGGAAATATCTCTAATTTTCAATATTTATCCAAAAAAGGGGTCTCCCGTAGTCTAGTGGTTAGCGCGCTGGATTCATAAGCGGGAGATGGTGGGTTCGACTCGACGTAGATGCGCCGTAAAAAAAAAAAAAAAAAAAAAAAAAATATATATCCAAAAACTACACCACCATAGCTTCTTGCCGCTCCTATATCTAGTGTGAGTAGAAACATTTAAACATTTTTTGTGTTAATTCGTTAAAAATTAAAACTCCTGGTCGCCAAAATTCACAAAATAATTTTTGATTATTTATTTATTCTTGAGGACTCGCAACCAAGGCGACTCGCCCAATATAACCATAACATATATACAATAACATATATACAATGACAAAATCGAAATTATAACATCTAATGCAACATTCCAAATACATCATATACTTATTATCACACAATTAATTAATTAACTCAATATAAAAGTTAACTTCATATAAATAACATATACAAATATAACTTAAGGATGAGACGGGAAGCAATACAAACAAGGATTTTGTTAAAGAAAAAAAAATTGTACATTTATATTTGTGCGGGTAACCATGCGATTATGATTTTATTTCATTATGTGGTTATATTTCAGGCATTCTTTTAATTCGTTTAATATGTTGGAGCATTAGGGGCGAGGTTAGCCCAGTGCTAGGGCACTGGACTAATAAGTTGGAGGACCTGAGTTCAAATCCCGAGCATAGTACTAAAGATTTTTTCTTCTAGTGTCTTCGTTAATGGGTTGAATTCGGCCTCCCTGACCGTCCGTAGGCCAACCCAGCCTTTAATAAATTTATCAATGGGTACCCTGAGTGCTAATGACTCTAACAGTCGAAGCGGGCAAGGGGAAAATCAGGCGGCCGGAGCATAGTACTGACCACACTATCTCCCTAGTGTGGCGTATGGTCATGAATCAGGTACCTCTAAAGTATCTGCCCCTGGGGCCCTCGTGGGCTGTTTTTTTTTCTTTTAGTATTCTGTTAATATATGGACTACCTTCAGTAAATAAGTCATGTGGGATGAGTAAGTTTTCTAGTTTCCTGCAGTCTGTCAGTATTTTATAGTTAATCGTTCATTACACTCTGGACATATTGGCCTTTCTTTCCTCTCCATTAAGTAGGAGTGCGTAAGAAGGGATTGACCAATCCTGAGACGTGTCAGGACAGGTTATGCTTCTTTAAAAGTTATGCTTCTTAAGAGGCCAGGCTTTTACTGAGAGTTTTATTTCACGCCTTTTGTTTTCAGTTCTTGTCCATTTCTGTTGCCAGTCGTCCATAGGATGCGTGTGTGCAGTTGTAAACAAGTCTTGTGAAGTCTATTTCTGGTTTTGTTGTCATTAATTTAGCGTGACTGTCTACTAATGTGCTTTGGTCAATGTTTTCATGTCCAAGTAGCCACACCAGTGTAATGTTGTGATTATGTAGTCGGTGAATATTAGTGCAGATGAGTGTAATTATTGGTTGTGTACTGTAGATATCCTCCAGGGAGAGTAGAGGACTTACTGAGTCTGTAAATAACAATACTGAGAGGTTGTCGGCCTTTCTATTTTAGAAAGGCCTAAATTTATTGCTTGCAACTCAGTACAATATATTGTACTGAGTTACAAGCAATAAATTTAATAATACAAGCAATAAATCATATATATATGATAGATAAGCTCAATTTTTAGGGAAAGTAAATTCCAAAATTTAGAAGCAGATAATTAGCCGTTGAGGTGATAAGAAGTCATGGAATGGTTGGGATACAACTATGATTTTTGAAAAAAATTATATTTCGATCGTTTCAGCACGCTCTTTGGACGCCTACGTAGCTATAAATAAATAAATATTTATAATTAAAAAAGAGAACAATCAAACTGTATGCAAAATATTAAATCATGGAAATAGGTTATAAAACTGTTTTTTATTAGTGCTTACCCATCTTTTTTGGAAGATATGGTGCTTGAATGCTTACAGGTTTTGAATTTTTTTAAGGTTTCGTTCTATTAAAGATGAAACAATGAAGAACCGTTTAGATTCTAAGCTTTCAAAAAAGAATGACATGTCGTTACTGTTCTAACAAATTTGAAGTTATGTAACTTCACTACATAGAAGTTAAAGATCCTTAGAAGGAACATAGTTTGCAAATATTGCAAGGAATGTAGAATCGAATCCTTTGTAATTAACAATCTCTTGCTTCGTCCTTTGAATCCTGATCCTTGTTAATTTCCTAAATAAGGCTCCTTTGTTCAATCCTTAATCGAATCCTGATTCAAGGAATTTCATTTCATCCAGGATCTACTAATCTATTAATAATTGCTTTATCCTTCCCAATTCATCTGAAGGATTAAGCGTTAGAAATGCTAGCGAAATTAATTAATATCCTTACCCGGGTATAATAATAATTCCATTTCAAATGTTAAATACTTGCTGGGAAATTAGCTTTGTAGGAACTTTCCGAAGAACGCCATTGGGGTTTCACTCCTGCTTAAATTTTTTAAACATTTCTTGGAATCTTTATCGATCTTACCTACTAGATACCAAAAACAGCACTGCTAACGGCCATATTAAGCAACGTCGGGCATGGCCAGTACCTGAATAGGTGACCAACCACGTGCTGTTGGCAATATAGAAAAGGATGGCAACCTGTAGACAGCCCGGCGTTAATAGCCCAATAGTTGAAACGCTGTTCAACAAGAAATAAAGACACCGCTGAAATGTTTATATCTCTACTTTGTATATTTATATGTCTGTTTACACGATATGACCATATTTTCTGTTTTTCAGTTTTATATGATTTCCAAGGATATGTAAAAATATTTAAACACAACACTGATCCGAAGGACGGATTCTCCTGCTCAACCACCTTCAAAATATTTTTTAGACAAAGCATTTATGTCCTGAATTTCACTAAAACCGAATAATTTTTAGACATGATAGAGAGAAAAAAAATCCATTGCACTCTGAACCTTTCATTGTAATTATGATTTAAAGTAACCGTTGGAAGTTATTCACACTACAAATATGTGAAATATTCATTTTATTTTCGTAATCAAATCGTTTAAATTGCTCAATACAATAGTTTGAAATAACGGTAAACACAGGTATAATGGAGTTGGAGTACGCAGCACCTATTCGAAGGACGTGTCGAAGCATATGTGTATGTGTGTGAGTGTATATACACACACACACCCACAAACACATTCTTTGTCACATCCTTTGACGCTTCCTTCGGCACAACTTTGTACACAGCCTTTAACGTATCTATCGACTCATCCCTCGACACGTCCTTCGACATGTCCTTTGAAGCCTCCTTCAGGCCATCCTCTGACACGTTCTTCGACATGACATCTGACACATCCTTTGACGTCTCCTACGAAGCATCCTTTGAGGCGTCCTTCGTCACGTTCTTCGACATGTTCTCCTAAACATACTACGACACATCCATTGACACATCCTTTGACGCGTCAGGTCCTTGCACATGTCCTCTGACACATCCTTTGACAGGTCCTCCAACTTGTCCTTTGATAGATCCTTTGAAGCATCCCTCAAACTATCCTTGGACTTGTCCTCCTAAATACCCCTGACATATCCGTTGACACTTACTTCGTCACGTTCTTGTACATGCCATCGACGCGTTCTCCGAAGTATTTTTGGACAAACTCTTCGCTACCACCTTCGACACATCAACTCTGAGAGTACTATTTTGGAAATTATTTTTAGATCGTATGAAAACAACCAAGAATTAACAATCTAGAATCCTTCTTACCTTTGGATGATCTCTAACAGGAACTACAACTCGGATGGTCACCTTGATGGGTTTGTCACGGGTGATGTCCACCATTCGTCGAGATCCGTTGTCGGGGTTCCGGCCGTTTCGAAGATCTACAAGCATAAAAAAAATCATTATTGGAAACATTCAATGTAAAAAGTAAGAAATATATCTGAACAATTATTTGAGCGAAACGGCATCACTGTCCTCAGACATTCATGTATAACTTGAACACATGAATTTGAACAGAACAATTTGAAACACAAGTTCCGACACGCAAGAACTGGCTCGTCTCAGCGCGTCTCTATGACTTCTTATTCCTAATGCCCAGGGTTAGAAAAAATTAGCGATCACTAGAACTAATAACTCAGCGACAGCAGGGCGCTAATCGCTAATTTATTTATGAAATGTTTAAATATCTTTGTAGCTAATAGGTAATTAGCTTTAGCTATAGTTACATCTACAACATATTGTCAACTTAAAGTTCAGTTCCGGTCTGCTCTGGCCCTCTTCCAGCCCGTACACAGGTCCACTCTGGTCCACTTCCAGACAGATCTAAGCAGCTCCCAGGGGCATTCTAGCTCACTCCTCTTCCTCTTCCGCCCCTGGAAGCTGCTCAGAGCAGACCGGAAGTGGACCAGAGTTGACCTGTGCGAGATGGAAGAGGGCCAGAGTGGACTGGAAGTAAACTTGATGATAATTTAATATTGTAGTAGTAAATACAGCTAAAGGTAATTACATAGATATGGATTCGGCTAAGAGAAAACGTCAGATTTTCAGAAAAATCTTTATTTCGAACGTTTGTAATACATAACGTTTTTTTATGTGACTTGCTTTCACATCAACGGCTATTTGCTCCTCATAATAAAGAACTATGGTTAGTAATAGCATATAATACTAACCAAAAACAGGACTAATGATCAACTAATTTAGCATGGTAGATTTGTGCCCCCCCCCCAAGCAATCCTGACGAAGTGCTTCTATCTTCGGGGAGTTACTGTAGAAGAGTCCGGAGTCTAGAAGGACTCGCTTCAAGATTGGAAAACTTTTTGCTCTCCGAACGGTCGGTCGTAAATTCCGCCATTTACAAGTACAAACTTAAAGTTCACGATTTAAGGCCGTTCCTTTTCGCTAGCCAGATTGGGCATTTGGATAAACCTTTTCCAGAAAAACGGGTAGTAATACATATATACCGATAGTTTATTAGTGATTGGTACGGTCTGAAACGTGGAAATTTCTCATCACTAGGCCAACTAAGCCGTTAATTAATTTACTAATGGGTACCGGCAAATGGGATAATCAAGCGGCCGGAGCATAGTACAGACCGCACTCTGATATATGACGATGAATGAGATACCTGCATGGTATTTTAGCAATGGTATTTTGTGAGCTATATGCTCTGTTAAATGGATATTTCTTATCGGAACCTCGTCATAAGTGGGTCACGTCATAAGCTGGTTTACTTGTTATTCCATAGTAACTAATGATATATTTAATTCAAAATAAAGGGGAAATATTCAGGTGAAACAAATAAATAAATAAATTTGCATTAATTAAAATGACTTGTTAATTAGTAATGAATATATTGAAATGAAAATAAACCCTGTAATTCTAGAAGATCCTTCTCCATAATTATTCCATCGAAAACAAACCCTGGAATATTTCTATAATGAAATTATTCTCCATAACTGTAATTGTGAAGGATATTACACAAATATTGGGTTTATTATAACATTGCATGAGTAAAATAAACACATTATTATTATTGTTGTTCTCTGTCTTAGTAAAAGACAATCAATTTAGTATCTGTTTTACAAAATGCTTATGTAAACGTCGAGCCTATATTTTTCTCAGAAATGTGTTTATATAAGTGAAATGTATCGAATGTTCTGAATATGTATAGATCAGATAAATTATATTGTCTGTTCCCGCTCTAGGTCAGCGAATAGTAGTCCGATTTTGACGAAATTTGGTAAAAAAAATTTTCGTCTAATTTGAAAGGTCAAGTTCGTTAACAACCAGAATCCTTCCACCGGAACATGGTTTGGAGCGAAATTCGTGCGAAAAAAATCGTTACGCTTACTTCATATGCTTGCAAGTAGTTGTTTTATAGGATTCTTGGCCTAGGAAAACGATTGAAGCGATTTTTAACGCGATAGGTTTAACCGTTTTCGAGAAGATTGGCAAAATAGTTTTTGAATCAAGTTTTTGGTTTGGGTATTTAGAATCGTGGGATTCAGTGAAAATATTTTCTGCATGCAGAACGGTGCGTCAGCCGTGAATGGCCTATTCTTAAGCGGCATAAGACAACTTCTTCTCTTCTACTCTGCCGATTTTCTTTATTTTGTAAGTTATGTGCTGTATGTTATATTGTTATGTGATGTATGTCCTAAAGTTTTAGTTTTGGCAATCTTGTCAAATATTGTATTTTTTCAATGGTTATGAGTTTCTTCGTGCCGTTAATCCGTTATAGTATTTGTATGTTAAGTGGGTTTGGATTGTAAGCGTTCTGTAGTCCTGTTATTGCGCTGACTGAGTCAGTACATATCGTTCTCTTGTCTTGTCTTACGTCCTGTATGTTGTCTAAGGCGGGTAGAATGGCATGCAGTTCAGCTGAAGAGCTGCTTGTAAGTCCTGGCAGTTTAATGCTGAAGGTCTTTTTATTACATAGAGCCGGTAACATGAAGTGTTTTATGCACCTTGAAATTTTGCTATAATGTACCTCTTGAGTAGATAAGAAGGTAAGTATGTGTTTCCTGGACATACCTAGGAACATCAGCTACTGCGCATAGGGGAAAGGTGCTAAAGAAGATTTTCCAAAAATAGAGTTTTATTCAGAAGCCAACTATTTTTAATGTAAAATTAAGACAATTTTACAATGAATAATAAATATGGCAGACACTTTTAAGGGGTATAACAGGTATACAAAAAAAAAAACTTGATTGTTTTTATTCTAATATTAAATGAGAGTTTTATTCATGCTGCCATTTAAACCGGAACAGCTGTACAAGATCATGTGAGCAAGAACCAATGAGAGCGCAGAGAATAACCACAACTGCACGGTGCTCTCACTCACTCTTACGGTTACGCGCAGTCTTTTGCAGTCTATCATAAGAAACATTTATTTTAATGTTTTCTGATAATTAAACCCCACAAAACTGTCTGCCCTTTTGTAATTATTTTCAAATATGTTTATTGAAGACGCTGTTTAAACCGCAGCGTGAATAAAGCACATCATTTAATATTAAAAATAAAAACTAGGTACTTTGTTTTTGTTTTTTTTTATTAACATTTTAAGCCCCTTAAAAGAGCCTTCCTTATTTATTATTAATTTTAAAATTGCCTTAATTTGCAATATTTTTTATTAATAATAGTTGGCTTCTGAATAAAGCACTATTTTTGGGCAATATTGTTTTACACCTTTCCCCTATGCGCAGTACCTGGTGTTCCAAGGTATGACCAGGAAACACATACTTACCTTCTTATCTACCCAAGAGGTACATTATAGCAACATTTCAGGGTGCATAAAACACTTCATTAAAAGTGCGTTACCAGCTCTCCGACTACAATGACAGCTGCTGCGGCCGTGCCTTGTGAAGTCTTAGAACCGTCCGTGTAAATGAATAACGCATCTGTATTTTTGATATTTCGTGAAAACTTTAAATAGACCTGTAAATCACCTCCATGAAAAGCTAGATTTACAGGAAAGGCGCCAAAATGTAAAGGAAACAGTTAAACACCTTCATCCCACAATTTTGTAAAATATGTTCATTTATTATTTTGTATTGCTATTAAAAATGTCAGAATGTAAAATTAAACTTTTGTTTATTTTTAGTAAATATTCTTAGTAAAGCATTGCGATAATAGGCTCATTATAATCAGCGTATTTCAGCAAAATAATAATGTACAAATCTTGAAATACACCTCGAGAAAATATGATAAAACTCAAAATTATGTTAAGATAATTTTCAACTAATGTAAGCTTTGCTTCACATGGCATCCGACCATAAAACGCAAGGTTCACGGCTCAATCCCAATCCAGACAAATACAACTTTATGAAAAAAAAAAAGAAAAAACTTTTTAAGAACATTTTAAGACTTTCCTTAGAATAAATAAAAATTGTAATTTGTAAATGAACTCTCTATATTATATTGGCATGATTAAATCTTATAATAAGTACTCGAAAAATGATATCCTTTCCTTCATAATCTTGTAAGGCCTATGCATAGTCTAGCTAGATCAACCTTCCTCAACATACACTAGGGCTGAACCCTTCCTAATACTACTACAGCTCTAAGCCTTGTTAAGAGAAATTTATTCCGAAGCCTTAAGGGTGGGATATCTTTTTCAATTTTCTCCCCGTGAATAAATTGTCTTGTACATGCTCCTTCTGGAGATACCGGCGTATGTACACTCAATTTATACTGACATCGGCCAATGTGAATTTCCTTTATACATACAGAAAATTTATTCCGAAGGGACAGGTGTTCCGAGGAGAAATAGTCAGAGACATACATTGTTGGCAGGTAAGAGAATTATTTATATATTCCCATACTATCATTATATATGTATACGTGTACATATATATATACATATATATACATATATATATATATATATGTATATATATACACGTATGATTTGAATACTTAACAACGACATCAACTCAAATTCCATAGCCATATCAAATACCCATCGAATAGCCACATTTCCCGCACCTTACAAAGGTTAACCTTATTTATTTGTTGAGTTTCGCAACTTTGGGCAATTTACTCTATAAAAATGTATGGCTTTTTGGTCTCTGTATGTATGTAAACTTCAAAAATACCTGTTACACATTGTGTACATAAATAAATTATACAAATGATGTAATATATATTAACCCTGGATTGACACTGGGGGCTGAAAAATGTCCCACATTGTGGCGTGTTTCCTAATTTCTGTAAATCACAGAGACTCCCTCCTTCTTCCTAAATAATTACAAGTGCTTTATTTGGTATCACGTTATAAAAAAAAAAAAAAAGAAAAAAGCCAGTTGTCTGCTAATCGCTGCATGAGAGGGACCTGAAAGCCTTCAAATTCCCTCAATACCAAATGTACATGGATCTTCGGATTACTTGGATATGATCATGAATTCAGCAAGAGAGCGTTGAGCTTCTTAAGAACATCAGATCGTTAATCTATATATATATAAATCACGTGTCTGTCTGTTTGTTTCTTATACAAATCTACACCGTTTGACCGATTTTGACCAAACTTGGCACACAGGTAGGTGCATTGATACGGGAAATCTCCTAGGCTAGGTCAAAATAGTCACATTTCAAAATTTGGTCAAAAGGTCAAAAGTTTTGTTCAAGAAACATTGGCTACACTGAACCATTCAGATTCTGACGGCCATTTTGAATAATGTCTCAAATTTATTTGTTGATGTTCTTGTTAATTAGAATAACTTGAACTCATTGATGACTTTACATCATTATATAATCATGTAATGCAGTTTATTTCAATTTTATTTCAACAGTCACTGTCTAACTGAGGAGCGCTGGCCTTGCTTTCATTAGAGCTATCTACTCGCAGGCTGGTGGTGCTGGCCTCTGTCGGGTGTAATATGAATTGCTGTGGTGCCGGCTTCTTTTGGCTGTTTTACGAGACAGATATAAACAAATTCACACCGTTTGACCGATTTTGACGTAACTGGGTATACAGGTAGATCTTGCTACGGGGAGAGTCTAAACCGTTCTCAAGTTCTCAGAGAAACCCTTGTCATTATATATTCGTTAAAAAACTTTCCTAAACCCCGAAGCAATCCGTCAAGAAGAAAGCAATTACCGAATATACTGAACTATTCAAACAGTGACTGATTACTGTTTCTAGTTTGACACTGGAGTTGTGTAAATATTTTTTTGCGGTTCCCGAATCAGCTGTCTTCTGACGGACTGAGTCGTTTGTCAGAGTCAAAGGACTCGGCACTTAAACAGTTCTGTGTCAAGGCAGTAATTAGTGGACTTAACGCGACTTGTCTTGGCCCAGGAATTCGGTTTTCTGAAGTTGGAGGTAGGGGAGGTGTCGAAAACAGTTTACAAATAAGTGATAAGTAGGTCTATTAAAAGTCAACAAAAAGACTCGTTGATTAAGCATTCTTTTATTTACGAATCAACGTGCTTAGTCTCACACCGCTTCTAAAGCATTACCGTTGCAGAAACCGTACGCGAAAACTATACCAGCATCAAGAGATTGAATTTTAGTAATTGGTTTCTTGAAACAATACGCAATGACAATTTCTTTTCCATTGAAAATTGAAATAAGTATGTACAAAAATAAAAACTTGTTTCGTTTCTTGTTTTACTATTTTCTCCAAAACGAAGCAATAACGAGCAAATCTCTAAAGGACATTATGTTCGATTCCCAACCTCCGGCAGGAATTTTATCATCCCACGGCTCGCTGGTAAAATTCCTCGCTGCACCCTTCATGTTGGCGCAAATGACCTAGATGTAGATGCGCCGTGGAAAAAAAAAAAAAAAAAAATAGTTAAGATAATAAACTACAATGGATGTTTGGCGTTTTGTCATTGTTATGGGACGTCATCGTTCACAGAGCTCTATTAAGCTTTTAGTCATATACAATGTCCCCAGACACTTACAATAAGATAGTTATTTTTTATTTGACTACCAAAATAAGCACTAGTAATAATTTATATGGCAAAACAATGTTTGCCGATTAGCTCGTATACATGGGAGTATATATGGGGCGTATATACGGGGGGGCTGCAACCCCCCCCCCCCCGAAATTTTGATATGATCGGTAAAAAGTTCATAAAACCCTTAAAAATAAATTAAATAAGATCATTTAGTTCATAAAAAATATTCTATTTTGGGTGTAATAGCGTTTAAGTTGGCTAAAACTCTTCCAAGATCTAAGTAGTTAGTATTCCATACACTGGAAATGGTCTCAGCCCCCCCCCTCTGAAATTTTCCCAACCCCTCAGAAATTATTTTCTATATACGCCCATGCTCGTATATATATATATATATATATATATATATATACTTTTTCTTCCATTGTTGACCTTAAACTTCAATATACTCGTTTTTTGTAGCCAATAGGTCATAAAAACACTCCTATCACTTCCTGTATTTTATTATTTTCACCCTAACCGGTTTCGAGCTATTCTGCTCCTCCTCAAAGGGTATTTCATTCGATGGTCATTTCCCATCTCGTACATTTATATATGTGTTTCATAACCCTGAGACGCATATTGCTATGCAATATTAAAAATACTTTATATAAATGTACGAGATGGGAAATGACCATCGAATGAAATACCCTTTGAGGAGGAGCAGAATAGCTCGAAACCGGTTAGGGTGAAAATAATAAAATACAGGAAGTGATAGGAGTGTTTTTATGACCTATTGGCTACAAAAAACGAGTATATATATATATATATATATTTATATATATCAAGAAGGTTATTTTCAGAATAGAACTCTGTAAATAGCAACTATCATGCCGTCTACCTCATCCCACGCAGCGGTTCTCATCCTTTCCATCATGAGTCCGCTACAGCTTTGAGGCTTAAAATCCCTCATTCATTTCCATTGTCTCTCTCTTTTCTTCAGCTTTATTCCGAGCGTAGTTTTTCCAAGTGGCTCGAGGCACTTAAGCCCTCCCCAGATGCATTTTTCATGGCTTGTTTGATCAGACAAATGGATTCCTTTGTCATTTCTTCTTCTTTTTTTTTTTTTCATTTCTCCCCTCTCTTGAATTCCTAAACAGACCTTCTCGGCCATTCTAATTGTCCCAATCATTTCCACTCCCTCGAGGTGTCAATTAATTGACAAAACTCTAATTATTCTCCGGTCCCTTGACGGTTCTTTTTTCTTTCTTTTCTTTTCTTTTTTTTAATTTTCCTTTCCATTTCGTTGCTCTTTGAAGTTGACTTAACGATTTTAATATATTTTCTTTATATCTCTCAAGACAAGAAATTAATATCTGACAGAATGAATGAATCCCAAATTCAAGTTTGAAAATATAATAGATTTGAGGAATATTATTTAATTATTATGAATATCATCCAAGTATTTATTATTAAAACGTGCGATTTGGATTAAAAACATCGAAAAACTCGGATAAAAACAGTCGCAACTTCAAGTATGTACCATCGCATATTTGGAATATAAACCATCACAACATTTGAATATAAACCATCGTATATTTTCCATACAAACCATTGCATGTTTTTAATATAGAACATCGAATACCTTGGATATAAGCCACCGCACATCTTGGATTTAAACCACCGCATATCTTGGATTAAAACCGTCATATATCTTGAATTGAAACCGTCACATATCTTGGATTGAAACCGTCACATATTTTGGAGTGAAACCAAACAGTCGCATATCTTGGATTGAAACCATCACATATCTAGGATTGAAAACATCACATATCTTGGATTGAAACCATCACATATCTTGGATTGAAACCGCCACATATCTTTGATTGAAACCATCACATATTTCTTGGGTTGAAACCGTCACATATCTTGGATTGAAACCGTCACATATCTTGGATTGAAACCGTCACATATCTTGGATTCAAACCGTCACATATCTTGGATTGAAACTATCACATATCTTGTCGTGAAGCCATCACATATCTTGGATTGAAACCATCAAATATCTGAGAGAGTGAAGAGGGGGGGGGAGAGAAAAAGAGAGAGAGAGAGAGAGAGAGAGAGAGAGAGAGAAAGAGAGAGAGAGAGAGAGAGAGAGAGAGAGAGAGAGAGAGAGAGAGAGAGAGAGAGAGAGAGAGAGAGAGAGAGAGAGAGAGAGAGAGAGAGAGATTTAGTATATTTTTTTTTATTGGTATAAATAAGTAACATATATTTTCCGGGCTATCTAGCATTCGGGGGAAATCTCAACGGCTCTCTAAGTGCGAAAAATCCCTGACTCGGGCGGGACTCGAACCCCCATTTTCCACTTGAGAATCCAATGTGATAGACTAGACCACGGGGAACCCAGTGTACACAAATATAATTCTGTCTGTATTTATGGCAGAGTAACTGTCAAATTACTAAGTAGCAGATACAGAAAACATCAACGTTGACAAATCCCCAACATGAATGAGCAGGTAAACGGACATAGAGTCTCGGAGGCTGTAAATCACGGTATCCAAATAGCAGGAATTATAATCACTGATATGAGTGATTTAACCTTGTCTGTTAATCCAATCACTGATAAGCTGTCACCGGCTGATACGCTGGTTGATTGGTCTATAAACATGGTAATGATTGCCATGGGAAGCTTCCTAAGGTAATACAGGAACCGTTTCGCACTAACAGCTATCGGTGATTTCACCGTAACTTCTCTAATGATATATCTACAGGTTTGGTTTGATTTAATGGTGAATTACTATTACAAGTACATTTCCAGGCATTGTTGCGCTTTATTAATACGACATGTTACTTACCATTTTTAGCCTAATAGCCTGATTCCTCCCACCTCTATAGGGAGTAGCCCACTTGGGCCAATGAAAAATGCCCACGCCTCAGGCCCTGTGGGTCACCGGTAGCTCAAATGTGTGTATGTATATATATATATATATATATATATATATATATATATATATATTAAAAGCATGGAGTAACGAACAATACACTTTGACGAGACGAGACCAAGTAGTACTGACCAGACTTCCCATTGGACACTCGTTTCTCACACATAATTACCTCATGGAGAAAAAAGACAAACCGATATGCAGACCTTGTAACATAACATTGACAATTAAACACATACTCACTGAATGTAAAAGACGTGACAAACTGAACATTCCACACGACCTACAAGAACAATTTTTTTTTTTTAAGTAATATCTATTATGTAATTATTACTCAGTTTTACTTGGTTGTAAATAATTTTTAGCCCTTAATTCTTAACACAAACATACTAACTTTTGTCGTATGCTCTCCTCAAACTTTTGTTGTATTTAATGCTATAAGTTACTGATAATTGTGAACATATAAATTTGTATTTTTTACTGTATTTTAAAAAAAAGCAAGTCACCGTTGTTGCGAAGCTCGTAATATATATATATATATATATATATATATATATATATATATTTATATATATGTATATATATATGTTCGGACCCTAACAGCCTGAAACGTAGTCCGGTTTTAAAAAAATTGGGACAAATATACTCTTTTGTTTATCGTTCTGACAAAAATACTTTGTCCCCAACTTAAGGTCATGGTAGTTTTTTTCCAATTGATGGCCTTTTAAAATAGTTACACGTGACTCCCCCGAATACAAAATACGCATACAACGTGCACCTAGAAGTCTGCAAACACAGAACCGTTATCGTTACGATTTTTTTTTTTGTGCGCGCGTTTTTAGCCGAAGTTCCGGTAGTCAGATTGTTATGAGAAGTTTGTTACACAAAGTTTCGTAGGGGAGAAACAAAAATAGTGGCCACTATCGTTGTTTTAAGACACACACACATAAAGCGGAACCAAAAAAGTATCGGCAGTCACCGATACAGGAACGCTCATCTTGTATCATAAAATGTTGTTATACAACTTTTGTGAGATTCGGCAGCCGGGATGATTTTTTTTTTCGAAGAGCAGTGATTTTCGAAAAGTTCTTGTTAACCAGAAGCTTCTATTAATTTCTACTCTTTGAATTGATTGTTTGTGAACAATTGGAGGTCCATTAGGCTTAAAGAAAATTTAATCCTGATTTAAAAAACAATCTGATGAAATTGGAGTTGTACTACAAAAAGGACGGGCTTTTCTAAGGAATCTTTAGAACGGAATATTTCTGGAACGGAGTGAGACAGAAATTTGTGGTAGGTAGTGTTGAACATCATTTTTTGTCTAGTTTCATAGCCTGGAGTATTGCCAGTACCTTGCGGTCATTTTGAAGTTACTTTCAATAAAAGTTATTAATAAATGCACAACAGTTTTACGAAACCGGATGTGATTCCTGCGAATTATTACATTGGAAAAAAGTTTCTTGAAATTCTCGTTAATTTTCTTAAATATCCCAAAAATGTTTGTAAATCGTGGTAAATGAGCGGATCGTAATCGAAGCTTAAAAAAAAAAATCCCTACAAAATCGGTTCCTATGCAATTTTTGATAAAGCGAACTCACTCGGAGAAATAGGAGCTTCAAGTTCGAAATTGTCGGTTTCGTTCTTTTGAATATTCTTTTGGTTTGTCTGTGTTATTTTCGAAAGTTTGAATTATTTGTTGTTGTTTTCTTTTTAATTTGCAAAGTAAAATAAATATTTCGGTTATACACGGTATAAAAATGAGAAACGTTATTGCAATATTGTATTCCTGGAGTGAAAGTTATGCGGAAAAGTTCTCTGTGAACTGTTGCGCATAAAATCTTGCTGTTCTTTATGATTTTTTGAAGTGGTTGTTTACGTTTTTTCATAAAACATCAAAATAAAATATCAACTGTTTTTATTCCAAGGTTGACAAATGCCACTATGGGTAAGAGCAGAAACCCGCTAAATGGGTGCAAGAAATTTTAAATAAATTTCTTCACAGTGATTTCCTTATCGTCAATTCTCTACCTCAATGTACATAAAATCTATCAATGTACAATCTTTATTCTTGGAAAACACCAAGTCCAATGTACATCAAATCTATCAATGTACAATCTTTATTCTTGGAAAACCAAGTCCAATGTACATAAAATCTATCAATGTACAATCTTTATTCTTGGAAAACACCAAGTCCAATGTACATCAAATCTATCAATGTACAATCTTTATTCTTGGAAAACCAAGTCCAATGTACATCAAATCTATCAATGTACAATCTTTATTCTTGGAAAACACCAAGTCCAATGTACATCAAATCTATCAATGTACAATCTTTATTCTTGGAAAACACCAAGTCCAATGTACATCAAATCTATCAATGTACAATCTTTATTCTTGGAAAACACCAAGTCCAATGTACATCAAATCTATCAATGTACAATCTTTATTCTTGGAAAACACCAAGTCCAATGTACATCAAATCTATCAATGTACAATCTTTATTCTTGGAAAACACCAAGTCCAATGTACATCAAATATATCAATGTACAATCTTTATTCTTGGAAAACACCAAGTCCAATGTACATCAAATCTATTAATGTACAATCTTTATTCTTGGAAAACACCAAGTCCAATGTACATCAAATCTATCAATGTACAATCTTTATTCTTGGAAAACACCAAGTCCAATGTTTTCTCCAATAAAATCTTAATCCAAACAATAAAGAGTATTCCCAATAGATTTCTTGTCGACAATAATTAATTGGGAAATAAAGAAAGAATTTATATAAAACGCCAGTACTCGAAACCATTTGGCAATAAACCAAAGAGAAAGCATAAAATAGAAGAAAGAGAGACTGAGAAAAGCTTTTAGAAACAGTGCTCTATTGTTTTCAGGCAAGCAATGAAATCTATAGAACTCTATTTTACGCTCAACTTCACGCTCTATATTGCTTTTGGTTTATTTCTTTACAAACTGTAGAAAGACTATTTCTTCAAACCAGGTCGAAGAAATAAGGTGTAGAATATTAAAGCAAGCTGTAAAACTATCCATCCATTAACGCCTTTCTTATTTCAATAATGAAGTATTTTTTACATTTTACTAAGTTCCAAACGTATTTTTTTACCCATAGTTTAAAATGTTGATAAATTTTGATAAGACGTTGAATATAACTATATATTGTTCGATAATTTTCATGAAATTTTTTTAAAATGTTTTACCTAGTTGAATTAATTTTTTCCCCTATTTGGTAATTTTACAAAAGAGGAAATATGTTTTATCCAATATAAGACATTATAATTGACTGACGTTTATCATACAAACCATTATTTTTTTTTTTTAAGTTTATCACCACAAACCATTATTATTGATTGAAGTTTAACACCACGAATTGTTGTTATTGATTCACGTTTATCACCACAAACCATTATTATTGATTGAAGTTTAACACCACGAATTGTTGTTATTGATTCAACTTTATCACCAAAAACCATTATTATTGATTGAAGTTTAACACCACGAATTGTTGTTATTGATTCAACTTTATCACCAAAAACCATTATTATTGATTGAAGTTTAACACCACGAATTGTTGTTATTGATTCACGTTTATCACCACAAACCATTATTATCGATTAAAGTTTAACGCCACGAATTGTTGTTATTGATTCAAGTTTATCACCACAAACCATTATTATTGATTGAAGTTTAACACCACGAATTGTTGTTATTGATTCAACTTTATCACCAAAAACCATTATTATTGATTGAAGTTTAACACCACGAATTGTTGTTATTGATTCAACTTTATCACCAAAAACCATTATTATTGATTGAAGTTTAACACCACGAATTGTTGTTATTGATTCAAGTTTATCACCACAAACCATTATTATCGATTAAAGTTTAACACCACAAACCATTCTTATTGATGGATTTTATCAAGAGGAATAATTATTATTGATTGAAGTTTATTACACAAACCATTATTATTGATTAAAGTTTAACACCACGAATTATTGTGATTGATTCAAGTTTATCACTACAAACCATTCTTATTGATTAAAGTTTAACACCACGAATTATTGTGATTGATTCAAGTTTATCACCAAAAACCATTCTTATTAATGGAAGTTTATCAAGACGAATCATTATTATTGATTGAAGTTTATTACACAAATCATTATTATTGATTGAAGTTTATCACCACGAATCATCATTATTGACTAAAGATTATCACAACGAATCATTAGTATTGATAGAGGTTTATCACCACGAATCATCATTATTGACTGAGATTTATCGCAACGAATCACTAGTATTGATTGAATTTTATCACGACAAATCATTCTTATTGATTGCAATTTATCACCAAGAATCATTATTATTAATGATTGAAGTTTATTATCACAAACCATCATTATTGATTGAAGTTATTCACCACAAATTATAATAACAATAATTGTTGTTATTCACTAAGGTTCATCACAACGAATCATTAGTATTCATTGAAATTTATCACGACAAATCATTATTATTGATTGACGTTTATCACCACGAATCATTGAAATTATTGATTGAAATCTTTCAATATAAACCGTTATTATTATTATTATTATTATTGATTGAAGATCATCACCACACACCATTACTATTCATTGAAGTTCATCATCGCCAATCATGATTATTGATTGAGTTTTTCACTACAAATCATCGTTATTGATTGAAGTTTAACACAAGACAGTTTGAAGTCTCCAATTAGAGGATTGGCTTTTTGATTAGTTTGCATGTGGAATGTAACAATAACAGGGGTTCCATTACCCCGACGATAGGGTGTAGGTGTTATAGAGAAATCTCACAATACCGTGTTTTGATGGAACACGGGGAGTTCTCATGTATAATGCAACACTGATTGACCGGTTTCCTAAAACAAATTTAAATTCCGTGGGGGGGAGGGGAGGTTTTGTAATTATCAGGATTGTTTCTCTGCCGTTATCCCTCTGCTTTATTACACATTACCTATTGCATCCAATATTGTATGAACAATTCTTGGGGAAGTAATTAAATTGTCACATGTAAGGCCGCAATTCATTACTGACAAATTAATTATTGATCGTAGAGCTTTGGTAATTACTGTTAAGTAATATTTATTGTAGGGAACCCGCCAATATTGTATGATTTATCAGAAGCATATATATACACACACTCAAACACAAAGAATATACAAGTATATGTAGAGAGAAATGTATTTGAGCATCTGCTACAGAGATGAAAAAATTAGTTTCTTCAATTTCATTTATTTAAACATTAACTGCTATTTTTGATCCTAAAATAATTTACATTATTATTAAATTTATTTACATTATTTTTTTATTTACTTAAAGAGCTCCACAACAAGGGTGATCTACTTAAAGAAAATTCTAAAATAACAAAAAAAAAGTAAATAACTTAATAAAATAATAAATTACATTAATTGTTTATGTTTATAAAAATTTATACAAAACGAAATAAATATCAAATAATAACTTATAAAATGATGGTATGATTAAAATAATAATACAAATTTATCAAATAATAAATAAGATCTAACATAAAGATAATATACTCTTAAAAAATAGATAAGTTGCTCTAAAATTATTTTGAGATCAGAAATTTTGGCTTTGATTGTAATTGTGGCTTGTTGTAATATAGCTATATTCTGTTGTATGTATTCATGGTCATTAAGTATGTGAGTATGGTATCAATATATGGGCTGTTATCTGATAACAGCTCGCTAAGGTCATGAGTTGCCTGTAGGTATTCTCTTTCCATGCAGTCTGTTAGTAGGTGTTTCACAATTAAAGGAATGTTGCATGTATCGCACCTATATATTGGGTGTGTTTTTAAATATAAACAAATTTATGAAAATAAATTTAGGACAGTTTATGGTAAGGCGGAAAAACGTCCTAGTAATATTAAAATAAAATTTGATAATATTTTAGTAAATATAAATTTAAATATGTAAAACTGCATACCAAATATAATATTTACATGGTAAAATGTAATGAATTTGACGATACATTACAGCAAATTAAAAAAAAAAAAGAAGAAGAATACTACAGCACATGAATAATATTGATGAAGAGAGTCAAATAATGTTTTATTCTGCGTTTTTCTGATTTTTTTTGGTTTTTTGTCCCTTTACAAGTGGGCATTTTTATTCATTAAACATTTTTAATTACGTCAGCTCTTCATCTATACATATAATAAAAATCTAACGGATCGCTGTCTGAACGTGGAAGATATATGGGAAAAAATACTTTATGAACGCAATAGTACCGAAAGCAATGATTTTTAGAATTTTTGTCTGTTCTTCTATTCGTCTATGCGCGCTAACCTCAGGAAGGGCTTATCCGATTTAGCTGCGATTTTCAATAATATATTGTGGTAAGCTTCATTTAACATTTAGTTTTTGTTTCATGTCAATCGGTTTATAGATAAAAAAGTTATGCCGATGAACCACGTCGAAAATTTCATGAACTATCGGTAACACGATACACACCGGCGTTTTTTGTTTTTTCGTCAAGAAACAAACGGGTATATAGTATTCCCACTAGCAAATGATTGAAGGAGTTTGTCAATCAGCAAAATTGGTTCATCTGGAGGGGTTACTCCGGACCCAAGGTAGTTATTCGCCCATACCGGCCGCAAATATTTGTGTATTGCAACGAAACTTGGTATTCGTTGCGGACATATTAATAAAAACATATATTGTAAAAATAAACTAAATCGGTTCATTAGGAGGGGGGTTCCAAGTGGGGACCCAAATTACCATTTTGCTCTACCATCCGTAATCTATCTATACATATAATAGACTGTCTCTCTAGTAAGCGGTGGTTTTTACATTCGATACTTTGCATTTGTATCGAAGATATGTATAGAATTACATTTCTTACCTTCTGTGGAATGTGTCTAGTTAAGCTGCTCCTGAGTGCTGAACTTTTTTTATATCGAAAATATTTAGTTAATAATAATAATACCTATTTTTTTTTTCTTTGCCTCTGAAAATATATTTCTAATTGATCTTCAGAAGAATGAACCTATAGTTATTGGATATTTTCACCAAGCCCCTTCCTGTGATTAAAACGCGGGGCTGGAGTTATTATCTCTCAGGTAATATCCTATACTGGACATTATACCAATACCTGGAGTTCCAATATAGGCCTTAAGGCGAGCAGATCTTGGCCAATATCTCGGGAATTGGTGTTACCGGCCACTCGACTCCGTGTCCTATTTTACCAAAGGAATTTCCTCTTCCTTCCAATATTGGATTTCTCCGGGAGCAGGACTGCCGGTATCAGAATACTAAGCAACCGGACGTGGCTCTACAACTATCTGGAGTCTACAAGGAAAGCTGTTAATCGCTTCAGATTCCACATTATACCAAGAGCTTTTATCCATATCAAGATAGTGATTCGTCAGAACTAAGCAATATATATGTGCGCGCATATATATATATATATATATATATATATATATATATATATATATATATATATATGGGGGTGAGGTTAGCTCAGTGGTAGAGCACTGGACTAATAAGTTGGAGAACCTGAGTTCATATCCCGAGCAAGCACTAAAGATTGTTTCTTCTAGCGTCTTTGTTCATGGGTTGAATTCGGCCTCCCTGACACTCCCTAGGCCAACCCAGACTTTAATTAATTTAATAACGCGCACCTTGGTGCTAATATGACTCTAGCAGTCAAAGCAGCAAAGGGAAAATCAGGCGGCTGGAGCATAGTACTGACCACACTATCTCCCTAGTGTGCTGTATGATCCGTCTATAGTATCTGCCCCTCAGGGCCTTCATAGCCTGTTACGGGACTGATTTATATATATATATATCCCCACGTATTTCTGACCTTTATTTACGTCTAATTATTTATTCTTTATTCATGGCCAAGGTCAAAAGAATAGTACTCCAATTCTCTTTGTACTATTTACTGTTTGTACGCCCTACACGTTTCGTGGCCTTTATGCCACCTCCTCAGGGGCCATTACATCCTAAAAACTGTTAAAAAATTTTTAATAAGTATAATAAAAAATGTTATATTGCACATACCCTATGTGTGGATAGCTCGCCACCCATACTAAGACTGACGCTAGCTAAATCACCTGTGTCGAGAGGCTTAGTAATCAGCTTATTACGATAAGTTCTATAAAGGCCTGTACTATTGTTTTTTTTTTTTTTTTTTTTTTTTTTTTTTTTTTTTTTTTTTTTCACTGGACTGTTCGCTATTTTCTAATGTTATTGTAAAATATTTTATTTAAAAATTTAATTTCTGTCTGCTTATTTACCGAGTTCCTGTTTTTAATAATGTGGATATTCTCCTTTATTTTCCGCTTGATATTGTTTCTTTCCTTGTCAACTATTGCTATGTCGTCCAAGTCAAATGTATGTCTGTTCTTAAATGCGTGGTCCGTTAGAGCTGTTTTATTTGATTTATCGTCTATATTTTTGGCATATTGCTTAATTCGAAACGTGTAGGGCGTACAAACAATAAATAGTACAAAGAGAATTAGAGTACTATTCTTTTGACCTTGGCCATGTATAAAGAATAAATATATATATATTATAAGATGGTGACCCTATTTTACAAATACATTAATATGTGACAGAATATCAAAATTACAAAAATACGCTCACTTTCTACACAACTCCTTTATTGTGCTCTACATGTTTCGCGTTCCTATGACGCCTCTTCAGAAGCTCTTAAGATAATGATCAATTGCACCGAGAACCTTCCGCAGGTAGAGCCACGTCTAGACTGATAAGATCAATTATGTCCAATGCGCATCAGCTGTTTAAAATCGATAGGTTTAGGGTAAATATCGATTATCCAAATTACGTTTTTGTGAGTTTATAAATTAATTAATATTAAGTCGTCTTATTTATTGAATTAAAAAGAAATCAAATACCTAGATAAAATGTGTTATAATTTAATAAACAGGATGACGTAAAATGAATTAATTTATAGAATGTGAAAGACTTCTTTTGGATAATCGACATTTATCCTTTTAAACAGCTAATGCGCAGTGGACATTATTGATCTTATCAGTCTAGACGTGGCCCTACCTGTTGAATGTGTGAGCAGTTTATTATTATTATTTATTTAGCACGGTTCCCGTCATACATTATAAGTATAGTGTTTATAATTTATAAGTAATCAAAGTATAATGTTTATTGGCATTGGGGCTCTCCGGACCAGTGTCAGGAAACAGATAACGTAGAGGAAACGTTATCTATAGCTTAGCAATAGTAAAAGTTTAACCAGTACAGGTTAAAATTCGTTGCCAATAATTGTTAAATTTCAAAAATTAAATTAAGAAAATTTCCAAAATTTCATTTCGAAACACCCATTATATTTGCGAGCATTACCAAGAAGTGCTTTGACTGGGGATGCTCCTGGGTGAGGAGGCTGTGCAAGGGTTCGGGGGGGGGGGGGGGTTATTATTACCTCGGATGGACCATCACCAGGTATAGCGTAAACTCTAGGAGGGACAAAATCACAGTTTATTTCTAGTAATTCAAGGTCTGCCATCATAGTTGAAACGAACCGCAAATAAAAAAAAATATAAAGTTGGTACAGTACGGTAATCATCTTAGCAACGCCTAGGCTGCCTAGGCTTGCCTGATCTAACCAACTAAAAATTCAAACCCCTCTAAAAATACTTAAAAGTTGGAATATCAAAAACTCCTTTCTTAGCGAACGTTTACGTATCCATAAAAAATTTCAAAATTTTCTGTCAAGTGGTTAGGGCGGGGCGATGATAGGTGAGTGAGTGAATGGTATTTGACAAATATATAGTAGATCTTGAAAATCGGTGTTTTGGATATGGCAATATGGGCATAAAATTGTTTGTTTGACCAAAACTATAACCTCGCGAAGGACGTGGGTTGACTTACCAGTAACCCTGCATATATATATATATATATATATATATATATATATATATATATATATATATATATATATATATACAGACGTGTCTGTCTGTTTATTTATTTGTTCCTTATACAAATCTACACCGTTTGACAGATTTTAACCAAACTTGGCATACAGGTAGGTCTTGATACGGGAAATCTCCTAGGCTAGGTCATAATGGTCAAATTTCAAAATTTGGTCAAAACGTCAAAAGTTTTGTTCAAGAAAAATTGGCTACACTGAACCATTCAGATTCCATTTTGAATCGACAGCCATTTCGAATAATGTCTCACATTTATTCGTCGATGTTCTTGATAATTAGAATAACTCGAACTCATTGATGACTTTACATCTTTATATAATCATTTAATGCAGTTTATTTCAATTTTAATATCAACAGTCACTGTCTAACTAAGGAGCGCTGGCCTTTCTTTGATAAGAGCTATCTACTCGCAGGCTATGCTGCTGGCCTCTGTCGGATTTTATATGAACTGCTGTGGTGCTGGCCTCTGCCGGCTGCATTTTGAATTACTAGACGGATAAACAAATTCACACCGTTTGGCCAATTTTGATGTAATTTGGTACACAGGTAGATGCTGATACGAGGATAGTCATAGTCAGAAAGTATGTGCGGCATGGCACACTGGGTACCAGCTAGTATATATATATATATATATATATATATATATATATATATATATATATATATATATACAAAACTATCGTTATTTTCCTGATTTATGAGTTGATATGGGTGAATACCTCATAAGCTGGTTTCCTTTCTACGCAGGGAGAAATGTACACGCTAAAATACATTTTAAACTATAAAATATGAAATGAGTTGCATAGGACTGACAATGATAGAAATACACCGAGAGAGAGAGAGACGAGTCCAATTTCTCGAATAAAGGCCCCCAATTGGATTGCGGCTAATATTTTTTTCATATTTGACGAATCGCGAGGGATTTCCTACCGTATGAATAGCAAATGAGCCTTATATTTAAAATCATTCCAATTCACATTATATATTCGTGTTTAATTTAAACCTCGTTCTATCTCATTTTTACTTGTTTCGAATTTAATTTATTGCCGAGTAAATTTGAAACAGAGTATCCTTTTAAAATATAGTTTGATTTTTGTTTTACGAATATATTTATTTAGCGAGTTTTCTCACTACCTCTAAAGGGAGGAAACCTGCATACCACGAGGACCTTGGAAGAGTACGGGCGAATCCCGAAATCCTGAAGTTGGGAAATCGAAGTTAAAGTTCTAGAAGTGCTTCAGGATAGCAAAGGCGAATGTTTACTCTATGCAATGCTGATTCATTAACCTGATTGAAAAAGTATGTAATCGAAATTAAATTGTTTAATCTACTATATATTTGTCAAATACCACTCACATTAAAAAATTGTTTTAATGGTGATTCAAAGTTTTCGGATCTCGGTATATTTTCTAAAATATCTCGAAAACGGTTGTGAAATGGTAGTAAATAGAAGGCGGCTGTTCGAAAGGTTACTAAATTCTCTACAATAAGATTCTGTTGTAATGTTCGGTGGCGTGATGTCAATCGAAGAGATAAGTGCTTAAAACTTCAAAGTTGTTAGTTTTATTCATTTCAACGTGTATTTGTCTCTGTTTACCTAAATTTTTAAGTGGTCATTGTATTTTTTTTTTTTTTTTTTTTTTTTTTTACTCCCCAACGGAAACAAGTACGATTACCTCCACATGGTGTTTCCTGGGTAAATCTGAAGTCCGTGCAATAATAAACAGTACAAAATCATGTAGAAGCGTTAATTTTGATCATATCTTATTTAACGCAATATAAAAACTATTTATCGGCCGTGGTGAAGCACGGGTAGTCGGCTTGTCTACTAAATATTTGTCAAATAACACTCACTCACTTGCTGACCTATCATCGCCCAGCCCAAACCACTTGACAGAAAAATTTGAAATTTTGCATGGACACTCCCTTTAAGGACGTAAACACTCGCTAAGAAAGAATTTTTTGATATTCGAATTTTTAAGTATTTTTAGAGGGGTTTGAATTATTAGTTGGTTACAGAGCAGGCAAGCCAAGGCAGCAAGCGTTGCTCGGACAACAGGTCAGCTGTTAGCGTACTGTATTTATTTTATAGTACCATTTCTATTTGGTTACAGAGCAGGCAAGCCAAGGCAGCCAGCGTTGCTCGGACAACAGGTCAGCTGTTAGCGTACTGTATTTATTTTATAGTACCATTTCTATTTGGTTAGAGAGCAGGCAAGCCAAGGCAGCCAGCGTTGCTCGGACAACAGGTCACCTGTTAGCGTACTGTATTTATTTTATAGTACCATTTCTATTTGGTTAAAGAGCAGGCAAGCCAAGGCAGCCAGCGTTGCTAGGACAACAGGTCAGCTGTTACCGTACTGTATTTATTTTATAGTACCATTTCTATTTGGTTAAAGAGCAGGCCAGCCAAGGCAGCCAGCGTTGCTCGGACAACAGGTCAGCTGTTACCGTACTGTATTTATTTTATAGTACCATTTCTATTTGGTTAAAGAGCAGGCAAGCCAAGGCAGCCAGCGTTGCTCGGACTACAGGTCAGCTGTTACCGTACTGTATTTATTTTATAGTACCATTTCTATTTGGTTAAAGAGCAGGCAAGCCAAGGCAGCCAGCGTTGCTCGGACAACAGGTCAGCTGTTACCGTACTGTATTTATTTTATAGTACCATTTCTATTTGGTTAAAGAGCAGGCAAGCCAAGGCAGCCAGCGTTGCTCGGACTACAGGTCAGCTGTTACCGTACTGTATTTATTTTATAGTACCATTTCTATTTGGTTAAAGAGCAGGCAAGCCAAGGCAGCCAGCGTTGCTCGGACAACAGGTCAGCTGTTACCGTACTGTATTTATTTTATAGTACCATTTCTATTTGGTTAAAGAGCAGGCAAGCCAAGGCAGCCAGCGTTGCTCGGACTACAGGTCAGCTGTTACCGTACTGTATTTATTTTATAGTACCATTTCTATTTGGTTAAAGAGCAGGCAAGCCAAGGCAGCCAGCGTTGCTCGGACTACAGGTCAGCTGTTACCGTACTCTATTTTTTTTATAGTACCATTTCTATTTGGTTAAAGAGCAGGCAAGCCAAGGCAGCCAGCGTTGCTCGGACAACAGGTCAGCTGTTACCGTACTGTATTTATTTTATAGTACCATTTCTATTTGGTTAAAGAGCAGGCAAGCCAAGGCAGCCAGCGTTGCTCGGACAACAGGTCACCTGTTAGCGTACTGTATTTATTTTATAGTACCATTTCTATTTGGTTAAAGAGCAGGCAAGCCAAGGCAGCAAGCGTTGCTCGGACAACAGGTCAGCTGTTTGCTTACTGTATTTATTTTATAGTACCATTTCTATTTGGTTAAAGAGCAGGCAAGCCAAGGCAGCCAGCGTTGCTCGGACAACAGGTCAGCTGTTAGCGTACTGTATTTATTTTATAGTACCATTTCTATTTGGTTAAAGAGCAGGCAAGCCAAGGCAGCCAGCGTTGCTCGGACAACAGGTCAGCTGTTACCGTACTGTATTTATTTTATAGTACCATTTCTATTTGGTTACAGAGCAGGCAAGCCAAGGCAGCCAGCGTTGCTCGGACAACAGGTCAGCTGTTACCGTACTGTATTTATTTTATAGTACCATTTCTATTTGGTTACAGAGCAGGCAAGCCAAGGCAGCCAGCGTTGCTAGGACAACAGGTCAGCTGTTAGCGTACTGTATTTATTTTATAGTACCATTTCTATTTGGTTAAAGAGCAGGCAAGCCAAGGCATCAAGCGTTGCTAGGACAACAGGTCAGCTGTTAGCGTACTGTATTTATTTTATAGTACCATTTCTATTTGGTTACAGAGCAGGCAAGCCAAGGCAGCCAGCGTTGCTAGGACTACAGGTCAGCTGTTAGCGTACTGTATTTATTTTATAGTACCATTTCTATTTGGTTAAAGAGCAGGCAAGCCAAGGCAGCCAGCGTTGCTCGGACAACAGGTCACCTGTTAGCGTACTGTATTTATTTTATAGTACCATTTCTATTTGGTTAAAGAGCAGGCAAGCCAAGGCAGCCAGCGTTGCTAGGACAACAGGTCAGCTGTTACCGTACTGTATTTATTTTATAGTACCATTTCTATTTGGTTAGAGAGCAGGCAAGCCAAGGCAGCAAGCGTTGCTTGGACAACAGGTCAGCTGTTAGCGTACTGTATTTATTTCATAGTATTATTTTTAATTGAGGTTAATTTCAACTATGATGGCAGACTTTCAATTACTAGAAATAAACTGTGATTTTGTCCCTCATAGAGTTTACCCCGCACCTAGTGATGGTCCATCCACGGTAATAATATCCCAAACCCTTAAACTCCTGTTACTGATAACCTATAGATAACGGGTTATCTCCTGTTATCTGTTTCTTGACATTGGTCCGGAGCGCCCCAATGACCACAAACATTATACTTTGATTATTTATCAATTGATTAATAACATATAGCATGACGAGACCCGTGCTATAATAAACTGAACAAAATTATACACATAGTATTATTAATTTTATTAATTTTACATTATTTAACGTGATAAAATAACTACTTATCTGCCGCGACGAAGTACGAGTATTCAGCTAGTTTTAATATATACGAGTGATTTATAGGTGCTATGAGAGGATCCCGGATTCGCCCTTGAAATCGGACATTGAATTTACCATGATGATGGTACTGTAGCGGCACAAGATACTGTAATTACTTTGGTTGCTAAGGAGCTTCATTTAATAGCCCTACCTAGCAACCAGCTGTTTTAATTAACTTATTACAGTGGAGTGAAAAAACAATGGAGTGTGATGTAGGCTTCTTGAGTGTGTTTCTCTACAATTATTAACAAACAATTAGGAGTGTTGTGACAAGCCGCGAAGTGCAGCCAACACAATAATTCTCGAACAATTCGGGCATGAATAATTTAGATAATTCGCGAGTGATTAACTCAGAAAATTTTAATACAAGTGAATAAAAAGCGAGTGAATTTTCATACAATGTGAGTAGGCTTTTACTCGATTATCTCCACAACTCTCACTGATTGATGCTAGGATGTATATTTATGTATACGTGTATATTCTTCCATGAACTTGTAAATATGTCTGTATATATTTGTTTTGTTTCGTTTATTATAATTTATTTGTGTTCTTTATTTCATTTAAATTAGTATTTCTATTTTATGAACACGCAAAAATATTTCTTGTTGGGACCTTCTGACTAATGGAACAATAATAATATTTCTCTAAAGCCAAACCCCAACAGTGCTATTCACTTTAACTTGAAACTGTGAGAGAACTAAAGGCGAACCAGAGAATCAAGGCGAAGCTTCATGTTACCGACATCTTTCTAAATCAGAGAATAAAATAATAAAGAAATGTAGATTTTTCAGATTTGTCCTTTTTCTTCAGAATGAAGTATTGCGTTGGCTTCGGTTCCTACCTCAAGAAAAATCTCTTAGTATCAATCCATCTTATCAGCCTAACCCTTAAGGTCTAAACGAATGTGTTGGTATTAGTGAGGATTGAGAAGAGCGAAGCTGCGGTTATGTGCAGGACTTAGCAAAGCCTTCTACTGATGGAGAGCGGGCTTTATCTTACACTTATTCTCAGGGGCTTTATTACTTACAACAGGTGAGCTTAAAACTTTTCATCCATATATTCCAGGGAAGTCCCCTTTTCAAGAGATGATTCAGGAGGAAATCACTCGTGCCAACGAACAATTATAAATTATATATATATATATATATATATATATATATATATATATATATATATTATTTATTCTTGCAGATAGGCAGACTCCAGAGGGAGTACATGGTAATGAGAGGACTTCCTAGCAAAAAGTGCCCCTGAAGAGGTGCGAAGAAAAGATGCACGAAACATATCGGGCCTATTATTAAATAAAGTAGTATAATAAAGGAAGACTGCTTTAACGACCCCATGCCTCCTAAGATAAAAAATAATTTAATATATATATATATATATATATATATATATATATATATATATATGTATATAAATATATAAATTTTTAATTTGTTGAATTGAATTCACCCGCCAAACTTAGATTCGCAAAGCTTCTACTAGGTGGGCCTCTGTTATGTTATGATTTTATATGGGTTGTTTTCTTGTGACAAAAAATTTAATCAGTTGCTCACTGCAACTGTAAACGATTTTTTTTTTTTTTTTTTTTTTTTTTTTTTTTTTTTTTTTTTATTGATATAAGTTATCTTAAGCAAATTATTCAGGAATTCAGTCTACACTACCCAAATTCGGAGGATAGTACGAAGTTACGCTGCTCCTGCGTGAGGGAAAGTAGCCGAAACGTTCTAAATATAGATTTTTACAAAAATCTGATTGTTGTTCTTAGCCACATCCCAACAATTCCCTGACTTCATAATAAGAATTACAGAGCTGTAAGCTCTAATCCGGCCTAGTGTGGGTTCTCTATTTTGGCAATAACTTCCTGAAATGGGTAAATTAACCCAATTTTTTTAATGGGAAAAAGGAAGGGAGCAAGAAAGAGCCTATTTGTATTAGCAAAGAACATTGATAGCAACAGGATATGAAAGCAATTGAAGCAATAAAAATAGAAATATATGGATTTTGAGCGGTGAATGATCTACTAGCAAGTTCACAAAAGTATAAAAGATTTATTTCATATGAAACTACAAATTTCCAGAAAGACTCGGAAGAATTTCCTTTCCTCAATGAAAAGTAAGAAAGACGCAGTGAGTGGGGGGGGGGAATGGAAGAGATATGGATTGTTTTCGGAAAACACGTCCGTTTTGAAGGACGAGATTCCCATCCGGCTGGAGTAGAGCCAGGAGAGATCTAGGAAAAAAGGATGCTAGTCCATTCAGCTTAAGGTGGAGGATGTTTTCAAAATATATCATCTCAATGTCAAAACAAATATCTCAAGAGATATACCAATCTCACAAACATGAGATTATTCAACGAAGAAATGGAAAACTTATTATATCTTTGGAAATAACTGACAGTGGATTTATAGAAATGGGAAGGCAAATCTATTTACAAAAGTCTGTGTGTGTGCTTACGTATCATGTGTTTTTGAATAAGGATGCTTTTTTGAAATACATTAAAGGAGGGGTCATTTTCTTATATATAAGCAGCCTCAAACGTTTGATAATAAAATAAAAAATATCGATATAACAAATAAAAACGTATTCTACTATATATCAAATACCACTGACTGACTGACTGACTGATGGATTGACAGACTGACTGACTGACAGACTGACTGACAGACAGACTGACTGACTGACTGACTGACTGACTGATGGATTGACAGACTGACTGACTGACAGACTGACTGACAGACTGACTGACTGACAGACTGACTGACAGACTGACTGACTGACTGACTGACTGATGGATTGACAGACTGACTGACTGACAGACTGACTGACAGACTGACTGACTGACTGACTGACTGACTGTCTGACAGACTGACTGACTGACTGACTGACTGACTGACTGACTGATTGACTGACTGACTGATTGACTGACAGACTGACTGACTGACTGACTGACTGACTGACTGATTGACTGACAGACTGACTGATTGACTGACAGACTGACTGACTGACTGACTGACTGACTGACTGACTGACTGACTGACTGACTGACTGACTGACTGACTGACTGACTGACTGACTGACTGATTGATTGATTGACTGACTGACTGACTGACTGATTGACTGACAGACTGACTGACTGACTGACTGACTGACTGATTGACTGTCAGACTGACTGTCTGACAGACTGACTGACTGACTGACTGATTGACTGACAGACTGACTGACTGACTGACAGACCTATCATCGCCTTCCCAAACCACTTGACGAAAATTTGAAATTTTGCATGTACACTCCCTTTAGCATGTAAACACTCAGATGACGTTGAGAGGTGCCTACACAAGCTCCCTTCTGCTCCGATCAGTGGCTGGAGTCGAAGAGATATCGGTGAGCCACAGAAAATTGTCGCACTTGAACAAAGAGAAAGCCATTGCTAACTCTTCACTTGGTCACTGCAGCAGATCTCTGGGCCTATGTCTTTTGATTCACCTCTGTGGAAAGAGTGAGTGGCACTTGATAGGGAGAGGACTTCAGGATTTTGATGAGTGGAAAGTTTAGGATTGAAACGTTGGAATCTGGATAATACAACATCATTAACGAGTGGGATATTGAGGTCCTTATGGAGGTTGAGGTTCGAAACGTAAAAAGGAGCATCGACTATTGTTCTTAGGATCTTGGATTGGAATGTTTGAATGCGTCTGATGTTCGATGTTTTCGCAGTTCCCCATAGTTCTGAATCGTATGTCCAAATGGGTTGCAGTAGTGATTTGTAAATGATTTGAATTACTAGAAATAAACTGTGATTTTGTCCCTTCTAAAGTTTACGCTATACCTGGGAATGGTCCATCCGAGGAAATAATATCCCGAACCCTTGCAAAGCCTCCTCACTCATCAGCATCCCCAGTCAGGGCACTTCTTGGTAATGCTCGCAAATGTAATGGGTGTTTCCAAATGACATATTTTTAAATTTTAACGTCCATTTATTATTGACATCAAATTTTAACGTGTAGTTGTTAAACTCCTGTTGCTGGTAACCTATAGAAAACGGGTTATCTCTACGTTATCTGTTTGTTGACACTGGCCCGGATCGCCCCAGTGTCCAGAAACATTATACTTTGATTAATTATCAATTGATGAATAAAATATAGTATGACGGGAACCGTGCTATAATAAACTGCACAAAATTATATAGTAGCGTTACTTTTTATGATAAATTATTTAAGGCAATAAAATGACTACATACTTATCTGCCGTCACGAAGCACGGGTATTCAGCTAGTATTTGATAATTAAATCGCAATAAAAGAATTATTGTTCACAAACTTTATAGTAATATTTGATTATATCATTTAAAAATGTTTTAATTCAAGTAAACTGAATCCTATATTCAAAACTTGTGACAAAATTTAAATACTTACGAAAATTCACTGATCCGACAAACCTTGCAAATTCAACTTCAAAAAGCCACATCCGTATCACATGTGCCATGACAATTTTGGCAATTTGCATCATATAAATTTAAGGATTAAGAATAGAAACTCTTGATTAATTAACGTCAATACATTTCACAACCACAAATGCACAAAAAGCAAGAATGCCAATTTATACAGCAATATTAAAATCTCTTTTTCCCGAGTTCGGTTAATTGTAATATGTCGAAATTTATGTCGGATGGGGTTTTTTTTTTCTTGAGGGGGATCTAATATTAGTCATTTTTGACGATTTCTCCACCATATTGTGATTGCCTGTTTAATGCCCTCCAAAACAGGAATCTAATCTAATCCACCATATTGTGGCATTTAGCAAAGCATTGCCAGATTGAATACATCGGTTCACCTTAATCACGCAACTTAAGCAACGTCGGGTGTGGCCATAACTTGGATAAATAATGGTGCGTTTACATCTGACACTTCTCGCAGGAAATATATCTCAGGTGTCAGATAGACATTCTCTTGAACGTCTACACACTGACAGAAATAGCTAGACATTTATGTCATGGGTATCTATAAGACATTTCAGGATTTTGTATAATTTGTGCTAAATGTACGGCACTTATACACACATACATTTGTGTCCTGTACTAGTGAATAATTAGTGTTTACATCTGATGGTATAAAAGTGTCGAAACTTATAGCTAGTGATAGAAATATATATCTCAAACAGAAATTGTTCGCATTTTACATTAGTCACAATTTCTGTCTGACATAAATATCCTGAAATAACTATTAGGTGTAAACGCACCCTAACTCACTGGCAAAATCACTTGCTGTTAGCAATATAAATGAATGAAGACCTGTATGAAACCCAGTGCTAATATCCCAACACTTTATATGCGTTAATATACAGGTATATATATATATATATATATATATATATATATATATATACATAGGGTGGTCCCGAAGGAAATCGCCATACTTGAGGGGTGTGTGTGCCGACTAAAGTGTAGTTGTATGCCACCAAGGAGAAATTTTTACTTGCATTATTTCCCTAGATATAGGCGTTTCCGTGTTTTTTTTTGTTTTTGACCATTTTTGCGCTATTTGTCGGTCACGCCAAAGAAAAATTTTATTCTGATGACATTTTCAAAATCTGCATTAAATTTCCTATAAGATCCCGTGTACTTTGTGGAAAATTTTTCAAACCAAATTCACAGCAGCCACCAAAACAAATAACTTATCACGAAATAAAGGTTGTTCGTTTTTAGTGTTCCACGGACCGCAAGAACATTTTTTTTGGTTACGTAGCTGGGACTCTCAGAAAAGCTGCGTTATTTCCCTTCCTTTCACAAGGTACAACCAGTTTTTCAGTCCTTCTTACGCTGTCGTTATTTCGGACTATTTCATTACGGCCACGCGTAGGAGTAGGGCAAACATGAATATATATATAGATAAAAATGAATATATATATATATATATATATATATATATATATATATATATATATATACATATATTTCTGTGTAAGAGATAAACATGTTTCTTTGAAGAGTTCTGGATTTGAAGGATTGTTAATAACTTGGGGTTCATGTAATCGATGAAGTGTAGAAAACATTGCGTCCGTTGAAATCAAAAGAGAATATTTGAAATTCTTCTTTACTGAAACTTAATATTTAGTCGATCGTCGATAGTCGATTCTAGCCGAGACTGACACTTGCTCGAAGTGTTTGAGGAAATAGGGCTGTCCTCTGTGTGAGAGATGATAAGACTCGGGGAAATGGAGTCCACTGTTCAGAATCGGAGGACTGGTTGAGTAAAGCACTCAATAATGCTGTTGACTCCACCATTCACTGAACGAATACTATCAGATATTTTACAAACATTAATAACTCTCACAAAATCACACCTAGTACTTCTGTAGAAAATTATAATGTTTACCAATACTGCAGGATTCTGGAGGAACAAAGGAATGGATCAAATCAAAGGCGAATACCTCATCCAGTTACTTTGAAGTATCTGTCGTGATTTTAAACATTGCTTTTGGTACTTACTGATTAGTATACAGGTTCTTTGCTGGTTATCTATTTCTTCTTTACACACTACCTAAGGTTAGAAACCATATTATATAAATATAGTAATCAAAAGTTAATATAGTAATGCAAATTATTTAAAATCACTGCAAACACTACTAAAAGTAACTTTTTGTTACTACTATATTTATATAATATGGTTTCTAGGTAACCGTTAGATAACTTGCACTTGTAGGTAATACTTTTAGGCTTGTGAAGCATAAATGAAAATAATCAGAATTTATTTCGGCAAGCAATATTTATTAATAAATTAATTAAATTTATTAATATTATAAAAATCAATGGTAATTGTGAGGTTTAGGGGACTCCTGACCGATTTTTTGGTGGTAGTTTCTTTAACATATTTATATTTTATATTTATATCGCATAATGGGCATACGTGCTAAGCGTTTCCGCTCACTCAAGCAGACATCAAAACTCTAGTAAATCCAACTCACTAAAATCAATAGAATTCTAATAATTTTTACGAGTTGGATTGATTTGAGTGTTAAAGGTTACTTTCCTACCAACAACAACCAATAGAATTACCCATAGGAACAGCCAATAAAAAACCTAATGAGTTATGGGCGTCCGCTGAATCACTGTATAATCACTACTGATACTTCACAAATAACTTGATGTGGTATTCGCAAACATACCCGAATCAAGTATAAACAAACTTCTTTTTGCCAGTTTTATAGAAGCCTCAAAATTTACGCGGGAAAACGTGTAATCTATACGTTTTCCCGCGTAAATTTCCCCTAAACAACAGTGTTCTAGCAGGCCGATTCCGCTGGTTAACGATCTTGAACATATTTTTTCATACAATGTAATATTGTACCAAATTTTGTGATTTTGAGGCTTCTATAAAACTGGTTTTGGCGCGGTGGTGCATACAGGCGTCCAAATACATTTTGCTTATATAATGTTACGAGAGCACCATCATAAGATTTGAGATCTATTAGTTATACCATTTCAAGGCCATATCGATAACTATTTCAAGAAAATTTACATAAGAGAATTTCTTGAGATTCTCTTAAATATCCCGAGCCCAAGCAATTTTTGATAGAGAGATATCATTCGGAAAAATTAGGGCTTAAAATTAATAAGTTTCGATTTCGTTATTTTGAACGGTTTTTTTTTCTCTGGTTGCCTCAGTTTTGATTGGTTGTTGTTTGTTTCTTTTATTTCCATTTAACAGTAAAATGAATATTTTAGTAAAACAAGGAAAGTAAATGAGAAACGTGTTTGTACTATTTTTTCCTAGAACGGCAGTTTAGAAAGTGGATTGAATAATTTTTGTTTAGAAAACGTTCATTTGCTTGTGCACAGTGGCTCCTAAATCCTCGCTTTGAGATTTAATTTCAGTACTTGTTTTTTTTCATATATATATATATATATATATATATATATATATATATATATATTTATTGTTTCTAATCCAAGGCTTCCAAATAGCACGAGGAAGGATAATGAAAACACTCACAGATAATGCAGTTACTGCAAGTCGGGGATTTTAATCCTAATACTCCTAAGTGCTTTAAGTGTCAGAATTACGTGAAGAGTAATTTTTTACATTCTTTTTTCTCAATTTCGTATAAAATATGGAGCTCAAGTGGATAAAATAACAAAAGGCAGGAAAATCGAAACACTGACTTCGGGGCAATGTTTACATAAGAAATTATCTTTGTGGAAACTGATAGATATTGTAATATGGATTTTTCTTGGAAAACCTTTTACATTTCCATCATAACTTGTTTTCCGAAGTGGAATTGAGGATGCAGCTATTTACAGATTAATTGAGATTATGTTCTCAATGGATTATAGAGAAAATTAATAGCAAGCTTCCGGCATAATGGATTACACTGTCATCGTGTTTCTCTTGAGGTCAAAACGACGTGGACAGGCCACGCCTGACGTTGCTTAACTTCGTTGATCAAAGGCCATTCAGTGCATTCAAAGTGCCTATGGCTGTAGGCTAATGGACGATGTTTTAGGATTTCCCACATGGAGTAATTTTAAACGACCAGCATGTCTGGAAACTTCTTGAGCTTCAGACGGCGATGCTAATTAAATGAAGTTAGTTAATTCACAGGGAGATGATCAATCCGAATTAATGATGAGGCAATATCTCCTTAGCAGCTGGTGAAGCTCCCAGCTGGCGGAGTTTCTCAGCTGGCGAATCGCTAATGATAATGTCGAGGTAGGCGAAGCTTGATGGAGGGAGAGGGAGAGTACTTATTGATTTCAGACCTGTAGCTCTCGGGAATCTCTGGTAGGGTAGATTTCTCTCTCTCTCTCTCTCTCTCTCTCTCTCTCTCTCTCTCTCTCTCTCAATCTCTTTGTCTCTCCATCTCTCTCCCTCTCTGCCTCTATTGTTTCCTTCGTCTGAGACATCAACATCTACCCATCGGCATCGATATCCACCATCTACTCCCACTATGATTGACTACAATCCACTCCTACCGCTGGAAGATGATTGGCCTCCTGAGGAAGTTAGGGAAATGGATTCCTCCTTTGATTGGCCGTGCAGGGATAATCCATCCCTTGTGGTGATTGCGCTTCCAGAAGAAATACAATAGGGTTTTCTTTGTTTGAATCATCAAAGGATTCAAAACATTTCTTTACAGGATTTATTCTTACAACCAACAGGAATAATACAATAATTTTTTCTTGTTCATTTATTTTACATGTTCCATTATCCATGCAATTATATATGAAACCGAATCATTGAGATAATAACAAACGTGTCGCCATTCTGCTGGCTTCCTCAGGGTTTCATCGAAGAATGAAAATATCATCCCCCCCCCCAGCTTCAGTCTCAACAGATTGGAACCTGAAGGTGGAATTAAAGCGAAACCATAACCTACGCTTACGTACTAAAGGGGACTGTGACATTTACAATTGAAGGGATTTCGTCTAATGTACTAAATGTAGAGGGAGGCAGAGTTATAGGGAGGTACTATACAAGGAAGTATATTAGAGCTAACTTAAGACTAACAAATAATTAACTTAAACTCCCAAAAATTGTAAAATTATTAAAAAATTAAACAAATTCCTATAAATTAGCAGGAGCATGTTTATGATACTGTACATGTTATAAACAATTGTGTATGATATGTAAATATTGTAAATAAAGCTTTATTGATTGATTGATTAACTTAAACTAATATATACAATATTTACACCTAAGCAGCGTCTTCGCAGAGATCCAGGATTCGTCTGGTGCTGCCCTGCCACCTCTGAGGTAGAGGAGGTGGTGTCAAGTCCCTGAGTAGGGGGTTCTCACAGTACCGGAGGCTGTCATAGAACTTAATATGACGCCTCCGTATGAAGTCTTGAACCGTGGGCAGCATCAGCTCATCGCGGAGGAGAGATAGCTTCTTCCTTCAATGGGTAGTGTGCTGCACGGCCTGAAGCAGGACCCCGTTCTGGAAACGCTGCAGCAGCCTGAGTGTTTAAGGGTACATGTACCTCAGGGCGGGCGCAGAGAGTTGCCTTGTTGATCTGCAGCTTCAGCCGAAGCGACAGCTGGGCCGATCGCAAGAGATGATTCAGGCGGAACATCTTCTGGCGGGCTTCCTTCAGGCGGCTGTTGACATGCGGCGTCGCAGACAGATGCCGGTGTATGTGCACTTCCAGGTTGTTGCTATTTGTGGACAGCTTGATCCGCTGACCACGGCATCTGTCTTAGACTGTTGGCCGTTCATACCTTCATCTCCAAATTGTCTCTACGATTGTTGTGTCTACGATGGTTTCACAGGCGGCGTTCATGCTGGAGGAGTGGACGCCAATCTTGACACGTCGTGCCGGGAATACAAACACCTGAAACAGCTGGTAGGATGCACTCAAACGCCTTTGTTCAGTCCAAACAGATGAAGGCTATGGCCCTGTTCTAATTAGGCATTGTGGTGTTCTGGAGCTTGGAGACGCAAATTGTGGCCAAACTACATTATGATTTTCAAAAACAGCCTCTATTTTCTTTTCTATTACATTTTTCAAGCGATTCGTCCACCGGAAGATGCTTTTTGGAGGGAAATTCGCGCGAAAGAAATCGTAAAGCCTACGGTTTCGAGTTCTTATGCTTGCAGGTGCTCGTTCTGAAGGGTTCGTAACCTAGAAAAACGAATGAACCCATTTTTAAAGCTATATCCGTAACCGTTTACGAGAACGATTGATACAACGACTTTTCTCATTTTCAGTTTGGGTATTCAGAAACGATCGATTCAGTTGAAACTTGTTCCAGATATTTGGTATTCATCTACTATACGATATTAAAACTTTGGTTGCGATTAGAGGTAAGGAAGTATTCAAAAAAATAATATTTATAATATTTTCCTAAATATCTCGAAAACGGTTGGAAAATTGTGGAAGGTGACCATTCGAAAGCTTACTAAATTTTCTACAAAAGAGGTTTTTAAGCAATTTTCGATGGGGCGATGTCAATCGGAAAAATAAGTGCTTAAAACTTGGAAAGTGCTAGTTTTGTTCTGATGAACGAGTTTTTGTCTCTGCTTACCTAACTTTTTAAGTGGTAGTTGTTTTAATTGCATTTGACAGTAAAATTAGTATTTTAGTAAAACAAGCTGAGAAAATGAGAAACATTGTTATAGTGTTTCAAAGAGCGAACGTTGAGAAGGTGGATGGAGTATTTTCCGTTTAATATACAATCAGTTTCCTGTTGTGGCGCCTAAAATCTTACATTAATTATTTTTGAGATCTTATTTGTTTTCACTAATTATCAAAACCTACCAATAACTGATTCTATTCCTTTACTAATAGTACTAGGGATATGAACGGAACCGCGCTAAGATGACGCAGCTCCTGCGAATCAGGCTTATGTTTATAACTATTCGCCTTTTTCCTGTTCTTGATAATAAGCATATTTTATTGTATTATTACTTGTTTGTTGTTTTCCTTTCCTTTCCTAATATTTTTTTATTTTATTAATTAAGTTTATCGCAACTCAGGCGACGAAACTGCGTCTATAAAGAATTGAGGTAAGTACAAGAAAGGCAATACTACAGTCAAAGATAACTAGTAAAACAAAGTCGTAAGTAAAGTATTACTTAATAGCTGAGAGAAGTAACTTAATTCTGTGTTGATATTTCAGTGTCTCACTAAGTGATATTTACTTCTAGAAATAAAAAGGAGGGAGGAAAAAATGGGGGAGAAAAGGCGAAAAAAGAAAAATAAATAGACAAATAAAAGAAAGAAAGAAAAAATAAATTAATATTATATATAACAAAAATAAACAATTAAAACGTGTGGAGAAAAAAAAAAGTCCGTCTCGCAGGACTGCATCATCTTAGCGCGGTTCCGTTCATATCCCTAGTCTAATTTGGAAAGATTAAAATAGAAGCAGTTATTATTTTGGTTCCACCAGTCTTTTTTTTTAATTAATTATTATAATGGCGTGTCAACCCTTAAGGTCACTAACGCCATTCTTGTGAGTAGTAAAGTCTTGAAAGGTCATGATTTACGATCTTACCTGGAAGGGTCGGCTACAGTAGAAACAGACCCGCTAGTGACAAGGTCTTGGAATCTTGGAAATCTATATTTCTAACAATAAATTGTTTTTGTTATTTTACTTAACCAGTTTTATTGTCAAATACATTATCCAACTATAAGCAATTAAAAAATAACAAGAAATAAAACAGACAAAAAGAACCATTGGAATAAACGAAATCAATTAATTTAAAGCTTTAAGCACTTTTTTCTCCGATTGACATCGCCTAATTAAAACTTTCTTCAGAACCTTTTTTGTAGAGCATTTAGTAAGCTTCCGAATGGTAATCTTCCGCTTCACAAGATTGTCAACGGTTTTCGAGATTCTAACGAAATTATACAAAGTTATAAAAACTTTTTTTGTCTGTTAATAAAATATTTTATTCTAACCCTTCCTTTACTCTAAACGTAACAAACATTTCAACATATTAGTGTTGATGAAACTCGAACATGCAGAAAATGTTTCAACTGTATCCCATTTTTCTAAGTACCAAAATCAAAGACAAAGAACCCTCCCTAGGAAGGACGCTAGTCAGTTGAAAAGCTATATATCTTGGAAATCCATATCTCTAACATTAAATTGTTTTTCTTATTTTTCTTAACCTGTTTTATTTTCAAATACATTATCCAACAATAAGCAATTAAAAAAAAAACAAGGAATAAAAAACAGACAAAAAGAACAATTCGAATAAGCGAAATCAATTACTTTAAAGTTTTAAGCTCTTATTTCTCCGATTGACATCGCCTAATCAAAACTTTCATTAGAACCTTTTTTTTAGAGCATTTAATAAGCTTTCTAATGGTATTGTTCCGATTACCAAGATTCTCAACCTTTATCGAGATATTAAGGAAAGTAAACAAAGTTACTAAAACTTTTTATGTCTGTTAATAAAATATTTTATTCTAACCCTTCCATAACTCCAAACGTAACCAAAATTTCAACATATTAGATGAAAGTAGAACATGCAGAAAATGTTTCAACTGAATCCCATGATTCTAAGTACCCAAACCAAACACGGTATTCAAAAAATATTTTTCCAATTTTCTCGAAAACGGTTAAAGCTATCGCCTTGAAAATGGTTTCATTCGTTTTCCTAGCCTAGGAAACATATAAAACGAGTACTTAGAAGCTTATGAACTCAAAAACGTAAGCGTTACGATTTTTTTTGCGCGAATTTCGCCCCAAACGCCATCTTCCGGTAGGCGGATTTCGCTGGTTAACGAACTTGACCTTTCAAATTGGACGAAGGATTTTTGTACCAAATTTCATCAAAATCGGACCATTCGTCTTCGACCTAGAGAGCGAACAGACAAATATATATATATATATATATATATATATATATATATATAAATAAATATATACATATATATATATATATATATATATATATATAAATTTGAACCACCATCATTTTCGGTCTCTAGGGGTTCTGAAACGCAAAATGTTCTAGTCGGCACTTCCGGATTGTTTCATTGTATCAACCTTATAAGCGGGGTTCCTCCCTATGGGGGAGGGAGGAACCGCGCTAAAAGCGTTGCTAGATAGATTTTATCCAGAATTTTGATGCCAGAAAGGAATTGGAATATGTCAGTAATATGTTTGCTGTCATCTGAAAGTAATTCATGCATGTTTGATGATAAGTTCCTAATATTATAACAGCGTCAAATTTAAAAGTGAAACTACTTTTACTATCTGTTACACAGCTGTGTTTTTTTTAGTCTTCTCACGGCTCTCCTTGCCTAAGTCCCCGAAAAACGGCGTCAAACAAGTCAAGAAAAATAAGCCTTTATATTATATATATTTATGTATTATAATTCTCAAAGAAAAATGCAATACCAGAATGTGGGAAACAGCTCTACGCCATTCTCGGAGAGAGGAAGTTGTGTTGGCCAGATTAAGAATAGGGCACACTGCGCTTACAAATACATTTCTTCTAAAAGCTCTACACCCACCGACGTGTGAGACATGTGACAAATCGCTGACAGTAGAACACGTCCTTATTTCTTGCAAAAAATTTGAAACTGTCCGAACAAATCGTCATATTCCTCCCACCTTAGAGGAAGCATTGAAAGACGAAGACACAATCGTCCGAAATCTTTTAACCTTTTTAAAGGAGACCAGAATATATAACGAATTATAGACAACCTTCACTGCCAATGACCCATACGGGTAGAGGCAGAATAATTAAAATAAAATAAAATAATTTTCAATAGAATCTAAAAAATCATTACAATACGGCAAGAAATTAAAAGAACGGGAGCGTGCAGCAAAAAATAAATGTGTTTTTTTTTGTTTTGTTTTTTCACAAAGTTACTGAAGAAAGGAAAAATATGAATATAATGAATTGTGAAAAAATTTCTTGTATTTATCTTATAAACAAGAGAGTAAAAGCGCTAAAATTAATGAACAATTTTATTTTCATTATACAATTTTTCCCTTTCTGAAATAAACAATTGATTTAAAACAAAGGCTCTTCTTCTAAATTGGGTTGTATTTTTCTGAAAACTCAGCAAACATTGATGTTTGAGTTTGAACAATGGAAGCAAAGAACCAACAGGTACGAATCCCTGTATTTACAGAAAAAAAAAATACTGAAATACTTCTTTCTCATGAAATGTTTTTAAAGACAACCTGTTGACCTATTGTTATAAAAAGTAAATATATATAACAATGCAAAATAAATATTTAAAAAAAAAATCAGAGAAAATTGATTTCATATACTGAAGAACAAATATAAACTACTAGCTGAATATCCGTGCTTCGTCAGGGCAGATAAGTAGTTATTTTATTGCGTTAAATAATGTTTCATTAAAATTACGTTACTATACAATTCTGTGCAGTTTATTACAGCACGGTTTCGTCATACTATATTTTATTCAATGGGTGTTAAAATTTAAAAGTTAATGTTTCCAAGAAGTCATATGGTAACACCCAATATATTTACGAGTATTACCAAGGTTATTGGCGAGGAGGCTGTGCAAGGGTTCCAGATATTATTACCTCGCCTGGAAAACCTAAGGATATGCCATACATCACGATTTGACCGGGACTGTCCCGGTATTTTGCAATTGTTTCGGTGTCCCGCCCAGTTTCAAAAGGCTCTAAGATGTAAAAAGTAATGAATTCATGTTTATAAGAATCTTTTTTAAATCGGTTACTTTTCTACAATTAACATTTTTACTACTGCTCACAGTGTCAAAGAAATCAGAATCTAACTGTAAAACGCTGGAACTACCTGCACAGCGCTGCCAGCTGCCAGACACTACAATTTGGCTGAGAGATTTTTTTAAGAAAACCAAGTAGCAAAAAAAGTTCCGTTCTTATTTTTAAGGTTTAGGTGGACTAACAGTTCAGGATTCTCCCTTCCTGTTACTTGCGAGGCTTAAAACTCACCATTTTGCTTATAATTTGAACTGTTTTTATTCCCAACCCCCCTGGTATGCCCATCCCATATTAATGTGTCTCGGTTTAACTCTCCAAAAATATGGCAAGCCTATCTGACGGGGACAGGCAGAAAAGAAACGCAATTAAAACTCTATGAGGGACAGTTAATTTCTAGTAATTCAAGGTCTGCCATCATAGTTGAAATTAACCTCAATTAGAAATAAAACTATGAAATAGATAATGTACGGTAACAGCTGTTCTTTATCGTCCTAGCAACGCAGGCTGCCTAGGCTTGCCTTCTCTAACCCCCCTAAAAATGCTTAAAAATACGAATATCAAAAAATCCTTTCTTAGCGAGCGCCTACGTTATATAGGGAGTGTCCATGCAAAATTTCAAAATTTTCTGTCGAGCGGTTTGGGCTGGGCGTTGAGAGATGAGTGAGTGAGTGAGTGAGTATAATTTGACAAATATATAGTAGATATAATAATAAAAAATAAAAAAATCAAATAAATAATAGTAATATTATGTATATTTTCGTGATATTATCATAAATAAATGACATGATATTTATTCTTTCTGAAATTGATTATAGCCTTACATAAAAGTTAAATAAATGCAAAAATAAAACATAAATTATAAACTTCTTTTACATCTGGCCTCCTTGGAGAACACACTGACGACACCTGGTCACACCGCTGATGTAGTCCTAGCATCTCATCATGGTTAGCTCTCATTTCCACAAATGATTCGCAATTCCTTGCTATCAGGTGGTTTATGTCCTACCCATTTAGGACACAAACCACCTGATAGCAAGGATTGGCAAATCATTTGTGGAAATGAGAGCTAACCATGATGAGATGCTAGGACTACATCAGCGGTGTGACCAGGTGTCGTCAGTGTGTTCTCCAAGGAGTACATCAGCGGTGTGACCAGGTGTCGTCTGTGTGTTCTCCAAGGAGGCCAGTTGTAAGAACGTTTATAATTTTCGATTATTATTTTTTTTTTTTTTATTTAACTTTTATGCAAGACTTACTTTAATCATTAAATATCAATTTCAGCAAGAGTAATTGTCCTTTATTTCTAATAATGTCTCAAAAATGTACACAATATTACTATTAGCACTTTCCTCCGAAGGAAAGTAGCTATTGAGGTTGGACTCATGACGGAATTTTGAAAAATTTCTTCAAATCTTTATCGATCCTACCTAGTAGACAGCGAAAATGACCCCCGTTAAAATTTATATATATCTATATATATATATATATATATATATATATATATATATATATATATATATATATATATATATATATATATTGTTAACACGATAGCGGCCAGAGTTTTTGTTTTTTCGCCACGAAACTTGGTATATAGCATTCAATTAGCAAACGATTGAACGAGTTCGTTAACCACCAAAATCGGTCCACCGGAAGGGGGGGGTTTACCCCGAGCCCAAAACACTAATTTGACCATTTCAGCCGTAATATTTGTTATATTTCAACGAAACTTGGTATTCGTAGTAGTAATATAGAGAGAAAAGTGAGATATAAAAATGAACTAAATCGGTTCATAAGGAGGGGGGTTTACTCCGGACCGACAATACCAATTCGCCACTACCAGCCATGATTTTTGGTATATTTCGACGAAACTCGGTATTCATAGTGGTAATCTACAGGTAAATATGTGTTGTAAAAATAAACTAAATCGGTTCATTAGGAGGGGGGGGGGGGGTTACTCCAGACCCACAATACCAATTCGCCACTACCAACCGTGATTTTTGGTATATTTCGACGAAACTCGGTATTCATAGTGGTAATCTACAGGTAAATATGTGTTGTAAAAATAAACTAAATCGTTTCATTAGGAGGGGGGGGGGGGGTTTACTCCAGACCCACAATACCAATTCGCCACTACCAACCGTGATTTTTGGTATATTTCGACGAAACTCTTTATTCGTAGTGGTAATCTACAGGTAAATATGTGTTGTAAAAATAAACTAAATCGGTTCTTTAGGAGGGGGGGTTTACTCCGGACCCAAATTACTAATATACTCATACTGGTCGTAATTTCTGCTTTATTGTAACGAAACGCGGTATACGTCGTGGGTAACTCATGAGAAAGAAGTGTTGTAAAAATGAGATGAATCGGGGGGTTTACTTTGTAATATATTTCAATAGAAAAGGCAGCCAGACATAGGTTCACAAAGGCGCCGCAAGTAGCGCTAGAGGGACTGTATCCGGTTCCTGCATTAGATCAAAATACGATAATATGAGGTTTTTTGTATTTATTACGTAGTGCAGTAGGTACTATGTGTAAACATAACTCTGGAAGCAAATTAATAATTTATCAGTTACTCATTACAAAATTAAAAGAGAACTATTCATGTTTTTATTTTATTTATGTAGGATATTTTAAGCAAATTGTTCTGGAAAGCAGTCTACACTACCCAAATTCTGAGGAAAGTGCTTAGTTATGCAGCTCCTGCGTGACGGACTTTTATTTATATGAAGTTTTTTCACCGTAGTATATCGTATAAAAGCTGATTAGATTCTAGAGTCTGCAGGATTATTTTTTGAAGAGTAGTGATTTTCGAAAACTTGTCACTAGCCAGAATCTTTTATTAATTTCTACTTTTTGAATTGATATTACGGCTTGATTAAGATAATTGTCAACACTGAATGTGTATTAGCCTTAAACGAAATTTAATGCTGATTTAAAAAATGCCATGAATCGTTGAAAAAAGAAGCGTACAAGCAGAGAAAATTGCAGCTGTACAACAAAAAACACGTTTTTTTTCTAAAGAACCTTTTTTTTTTAAATTTATTTATGAGCACCCCGCATTGACAGCGTTTCGCCCAAATACAGATTTAAAATGGAAATACATATTCATCTAATTACATAATAATTATAAATCCATAGTAACTAACATCTTATATAATAATTATAAATCCTTAATAATTAACATATAACATAATAATTATTAATCCAATGACATTATAGTACGTATCTATCTAATTATATAATTGAGTTTGTGAATAACAAACAGCTAAAAGTAAAAATAACTTGTAAAAACAATACATTTTTAAGAAAAGACATACAAAAATAATGATAACGAAGAAGCTAGTTCCTATGTACAATATGACTATACATAATCGCAACAGTTTCTATGTACAATTTAGGTTCTATGGATAATATGACTATACATAGGAACAATAGCTCCCATGTAGAATCACAGTTACACAAGGAGGATCCTATGTATAATAACGACATGATGAATACATCACATCAGGAGGGATTTTCATTTATTACTAAAACCTTTCAAAGACGATGTTGAAAACGCAGTTTGTGTCGTTTAGACACTCATAGACAGCTTGAAATATATTTTAATTTCAATTTTAACGTCCATTTATTATTAACTAAGAATTTTAGGACGGGTTATCTATAGGCTACCACTCTTTTCTAGCCAGGATAGGGGTGATGCCTTTTCTTTTTTTCTAAAGAAAGTCCAACAACCCTAGTGGGAATCGAACCCACGACCTTTGGCACGGAGTGTTAAGTGCTCACGCCTTAACCCTCACGGCCATCGGGTCTCCTTGAAATATATATACTGTTGAAAAATAATTAAGTGGTTGTTGTAGTCCATACTACACACATATGTTAATTATTTGGGAAGTTTGGTCTAGGGTTTGTTAAGTCTTGTTAAAAATATTGTTTTCTTTTAGAAAGGTAAGTACAGCGTTGATATGGTGACTGCTATCACGGAGTAGTTGGTTCATGTCTCGTGGAATTTCCAAGTCTTGTGTTCAACTACATTTTTTGTCTAGTTTCACCCCCAAAAGGATTGTCATTAACTTGCGATACGCCCTATATAGATACATTCTTAAGCTTACGGAATTCTATTAATATATTGAAGATCTAACAATAAACTCCTAGAATATATGAATATATTTATGATCTAACAATGTTTTGAATAACGTCTCAGTGAAGACAGTGTGAAGCAGCGACGAGGAACTGGTTTAATAAAACGTCAACCCCTGACGACCGCTTATAAATTTTCTCTACGACCTGTCAAATATTACAGCTTCTCTCCTAGAGCCACCCCCCCCCCCCACCGAACTCAGAAGATTATACACATTCAGTTCATACCGCCACGAATTTCATGATTCTAATCAAAATGGTTTCATTCAGAGATTTTAACTAGGAAATTTGAAAACATGTTTACAGGCGGAATATCCACGCTCAATAAGCTGGAAAATCCTGAACGCATGAGGTGAGTATCGTCAGAACGTTTCGAGAATATGAACCCTTCAGGATATTTGCCTCCACATTGCTGGTACATTTACAGAAAGCCTTTTACTGTAAGAAACGCGAGTTTTTTTCTGTGCTAAAATAGCTCACTGCTTATCCATTTTATGCGAAGGCCAAAAATAACTTCATTATTCATTACCTATTTTACTATGGTAACAAGACCTTTTTCACTGTTAAACTTTTTCAGAAACAAAACCAACAATTTAGAAACATCGACCTTAATATTATTTTTATCCATCCTTTATCCAAATCCCTCTACCACCAATTCCATTCGAACCTACATATATATATATATATATATATATATATATATATATATATATATATATATATATATCAGCATTTCCAGACTGTGTAATAAAAAGAAAAACTGCAAAAGAAAAAAAAAAAGCGTCACTGGAGCATCCAAAATTTTCCTCAAACTCACCTCCTTCGAAATTCTTCCTTCACCTCTCGTCACATCCCATTGAATATGTATAAGAAAAAAAGAAAAAAAAAAAAAAAAGGAGCAAAAATGTCTGATCCAATTTTCCGGGGTTCGAAGTTTACGAGCCCTGCCCGAGGAAAAGCCCTCCAGTTTTCCAATAACCGGTGGCTTTCCCCAACTTAAACCGCAAATTTTCTCAACTCTCTGCTAACTCATCGAGCCCGCCTTACGCACTTATACCTGCCGCTTCGCCGGGCCCCATCTTGGTCAGGGCAACACTACAAATTATTAACTTCCTTCTAAAATATTCTCTACAGGGGATCTCTCTCTCTCTCTCTCTTTCTCTCTCTCTCTCTGTCTGTCTTCCCTCTTTCACTAAATGATACGTTCGTACTTACGGTCTATCTAGATAGAATGTTAGATAGGGGAGGGGGTGGGGGTCGATTTGTGTGGAATCATTGTGATAACTACATTTTGGAAAACTCCGATTTGTGTAGGTTTAGGCTTGCAAACTGTTTTTTCGGCTAGCCAAAATTATTCAATGATGTTCGATTTGTTTAAACAATTGTAAAATTCCAATTGTAATAGTTTCATACAGTCTTACTATATCATTCCCAACTTCATTAATAGTAAAATAAAATTTTATTAATTTGTCATTTATGAATAACTACAATATAACCATATGGGGTCGATTGAATTATCACTCCAAGGGGCAGTCACTCCACGGAGAGCATAGGAAATGAGGGAAAAATCTTCGCTTTAAGTCAAAAAATACTTAACCAAATAAGAATGTAGCATTTGTTATTTAGTATCTAGAACTTTAGTTAATGTTGAAAATACTTTACAATAATGTAAAATACTATACAATACACCTTCTGTCGAAACACAAACAGTGCTCTAACCCCTCAGTTCCACTTCAGGTATGTTTTGATCCAATTTCGTTAGGAAAATGTTTTTTGTTAGATTTGAAGTTTAGGGAGCATAAGAAAAAACGCGGAGAACGAATGAAACCATTTTAAAGGCAATATCTGTATCCATTTTCGAAAAAAGTCGATGAAACTAGTTCTTATTTTTTATCAGAAATGATGGACGATAAGAACGGATACGCTCTGGGATGACGCAGTTTCTGCGAGTCGAAGCTTTTAATTCTAATACTTTAAGTGTCAGAATTACGGGCACATTCATAAGAGAACTTTCTCGCCTCATTAAATCTCTCAAAGTAGAGAAGATTAGCTGAAACTTGTTGAAGCATATGGCCAGAAGTTCTGCCTATATTTACCTCCGGCTGGAACTGAAGCTCTTGAAACTTAAATATCCCTGCGAGCGTCTGATGAGATTTAGCTAACCCTTCACAACTATATTCCACATCTCCCTTGTCTTTGACACTCCTTATTTACAGAGACAGCTTTATGTCAGTATGAGAAAGCGGAGAATTCTACTCTCTTATGTATGAAGATTGTAAGTTTTCTATACGAGGCTAAAGAACTGAAACGGAAGAATTAAGTTGTCGTTTAGCGGGTACCGGGGCATCGAGGTATCTTGGGCAACGAGAGAGCAGATAAATTGGGAGGATTTGGTTCGCAAATGACACCTATTGGCCCAATGCCATTTGTCGAATTGTCTGTAGCCTTTGCTAATGAGGCAATTATAATAAGACTCAAAGAAAAATGTCGTAAACCTTTGGGAAGACAGAATATCACCCATACGAAGTCCTTCATAGACCTCAGAAGTTTAGACAAGAAGGAAATCTTCTTGGATAAGGCCAGAAGGATTTTAGTGAGATTCTGGTGAGTATATCTGGGCATTGTACCATAAATAAGTATGTGTATACCCTGAAGATCAGGACAACAGTCTGAGATGGTGTGGGGTTAAGAATGTTACATTTGAATGTGTAGCATTGGGAGAAAGAGGATTCCTACATTTTTGAAGCCTCAAAGTAGGCAAAATCATATGAAGTCATACAATACTTAAAGTTTTATTTTGTGCACAATACTCAAATTTATATGTGGAGTTAGGCTACTTAATCTCCTAATGATGGTTATTTAATTTTGATGTTAGACTACTTTATCTCGAAATAATGGTTATTTAATTTTGACGTTAGAGTACTTTTTCTCCTAAGGATGGTTATTTAATTTTGGAGTTATACTAATTTATCTCTTAATGTTGGTTATTCAATTTTGGAGTTATACTAATTTATCTCTTAATGTTGGTTATTCAATTTTGGAGTTAGACTAATTTATCTCTTAATGTTGGTTATTCAATTTTGGAGTTATACTAATTTATCTCTTAATGTTGGTTATTCAATTTTGGAGTTATACTAATTTATCTCTTAATGTTGGTTATTCAATTTTGGAGTTAGACTAATTTATCTCTTAATGTTGGTTATTCAATTTTGGAGTTAGACTAATTTATCTCTTAATGTTGGTTATTTAATTTTGGAGTTATACTAATTTATCTCTTAATGTTGGTTATTCAATTTTGGAGTTAGACTAATTTATCTCTTAATGTTGGTTATTCAATTTTGGAGTTAGACTAATTTATCTCGAAATAATGGTTATTTAATTTTGACGTTAGAGTACTTTTTCTCCTAAGGATGGTTATTTAATTTTGGAGTTATACTAATTTATCTCTTAATGTTGGTTATTCAATTTTGGAGTTAGACTAATTTATCTCTTAATGTTGGTTATTTAATTTTAATGTTAGACTACTTTATCTCGAAATAATGGTTATTTAATTTTGACGTTAGAGTACTTTTTCTCCTAAGGATGGTTATTTAATTTTGGAGTTATACTAATTTATCTCTTAATGTTACATTTTTAATTGACTAATTTATTCGCTAATTTTGGCTGAGTAATTCTGGAGTAAAACTAATTAAATAAATTATTCCCAGAGAGGAATGTGCTTATTTTATTCGATGAATAGGATCGACAAAATACTCAACAACATCCCTAACACCTTGGAATCTTCAAGAGTCTCCAAGTCCTTTCACATCTGAATAGATCTTTTAATTCAACTCCAATCTAAAGGGCATTTTACAAGAGCAGTTTAATATAATAAGCCGCCTCTTTATATTATTTTTATATCTTATATATAAATATATATATATATATATATATATATATATATATATATTCCACTTGTTCTTTTTTCTTTATTTGGCAGAGGGTCGATGAAGCAGAACACCATTTGTTTTCGTTCAAGTATTTTATTTTATCTATTTTGCCCGACATGTTTCGTGCCTTAATTCGCACCTCTTCAGGGGCTTTCCTTTCATCGACCCTCTGCCAAATAAAGAAAAAAGAACAAGTAAATAAATAAGAAAATATATATTGGGTCATATTCAGAAGAATTAATATATATATATATATATATATATATATATATATATATATATATATAATAAAGTTGTCTAATGGAGGGAATAAAACAGAATAGCAGTTGTTGGCTGTCAAGATAACCTTTTGATTATTATTCAATTTTGAGAGAAAACGTCAAATGTTTAGATAAACTTATATATCGAACCTTTTGGCATGCTCTTTTCGGCAGGCATTTTTGGTTGGAGAAGGCTGGCACTCCAACCAAAAATGCCTGGTGGGAGGAGGGATGAAGGGTGACCACGAAAACACTTATCAATGGTCACCGAAAAGCTATCGATCTCATAGGCATTCGTTCCAAAACGTTCGAAATATAGTTTTTTTTTTCTGAAAATCTTACAATTTCTGATAGATGAATTCCGAATTCCAATCATACCTTCAATTCTTCAATCACTCCAACGGCTATCTATACGGATCTCATTATATATAATATTTGTCCGCTCGCCGATCGACACAACAAGAAGATAGCTTTTCAATGAGGCCCTGGAATAGAGACACGTTTACTTAAGCTGTAAGTACCTTTATAATATGTACTGAAGGTACAATATTCAATAGATTATATTGAAATAAATGATATACATATTCCAATGAACATTCTATCATTTTCCGAAATCCATGACAGATATGTCGTTCAAATTGATTTAATTTAAATTCCTGAGTCTTTTAGCACTTTCCTCCGAAGGAAAGTAGCTATTGAGGTTGCACTCATGACGGAATTTTTGGAAAATTTCTTCGAATCTTTATCGATCCTACCTAGTAGACACCGAAAATGATCCCAGTTAAAATTTATATATACCTATATATATATATATATATATATATATATATATATATGTCCGTTAACACGATACAGACCAGAGTTTTTGTTTTTTCGCCACTAAATTTGGTATGTAGTATTCCCCCATCAAACGATTGAACGAGTTCGTTAACCAACAAAATCGGTTTATCGGTAGTTGCTTGTCAATACCAGCCATAATTTTTGTTATATTTCAACGAAACTCGGTATTTGTTGTGGCCAACAGAAGAGAAAATTATGTTGTAAAAATAAACTATATCGGTTGACTAGAAGGGGGGGGGGGTTTACTCCAGACAGAAATTACTAATGTCCTTACGCCGGTCGTAATTTCTGTTGTATTGTAACGAATCTTTATATACGTCCTGGGTATCTAATAAGAAAGAAGTGTTGTCAAAATGAACTAAATCGGTCTATCGGAAGTGGGGGGGGGGGGGGGTGTTACTTTGTACTATGTTTGAATTGAATTCTTCCGCCAAACGTAGGCTCGCGAAACTCATCAAGATCAATAGATGAATATGTGAAGTTTTGTTTATTTATTACGTAGTGTAGTACCTCGCATACACAAAACTCTGGAAGGAAATTAATTACAAAATTAATAATTGAAACAGCTGCTCATAAAAGCAAAAGAGCAGAACAATTTATGTTTTATTTTATTTATCTATATAGGTTATTTTAAGCAAATTATTTAGGAATGCACTCGACCTTACCCAATTCTGAGGAAAGTGCTTAGTTATGCAGCTCCTGCGTGACGGACGTTTTTACTTTAGGTACACCAGTAAATTTTCCATGTTATTAGTGATTTCAGTTACCAAGTCATATGATCTTTATTGATAGTTATAGAAGCTCATACAATTTGCTATTTGAAGAAGGTAATTCGTGCGGAGGAGGAGGTACGAAAAAAGGACCTTTTTGAGGCAATTTTAAAATAAATTAATTTTTCTTGGCCCCCAAAATGAAATTAGGTTCGATATTACAATTTCTGGTAGATAATACTTACATTTTAAATAAATGTTGTTGTTTTTACATAGCCTCTACATCAAAGAAAAGGCATCAGCCCTGTCCTGGCTAGAATAGGGCGGCTGGGTAATGACTTGAATTTTTGCACCAAATGCCAACGAAATCAGATTATTTTGAGTGTTAACAGACTTCAAAATCATAGATGTGAGTATTGAAGGAGAAATATCCTAACATTTCTCCTGAACTATGCGAATGTGTTCAAAAAGTGCAAACGTCTGATGCTTACTTGACTTCCGGATCTCGGAAAGAAAGATCCACCTCACCCCATAGGGAGGGTGGGATTTTGCTAGGAGATAAAAAGAAAAGCGGAGAGAAATAGAATTGTATTTTGGCGTATAAGAGAGAATGTGCGGACATAAAAGCAGAGTTGGGACACAAGATGAATATTAATGCTGCCCATTTGAAGGGAATGTATGTGTCTTCACCATAATGCACCAACATGTGGTAGAGAATTATGGTGAAAAACTCTTGATAATGTGTAGCTCATTGTGCATGGGACGTGCTTTAAATGTATGCACGAAGGACATCAACTCCCTGTCTGTATTTTACTAGCTACAAAGCCACACACCCGTCCACTTCTCCGGCATAACAATTAGCCTAGTATGTGTTGTTGCATTAATGTTTAATTGTACCATTAAGTATCCTTTTATTATTAATCAAGGGTAGTGTGGACGTTTACACGAATCAAATGCGCTAAAGAGATGCACAATTCTCTCTATATAAATTTTATTCAAACTTGATTTACCAGCGTTTCATTAAATAATTTCTTACTTTCATTACATCCAGGGATCGAAAGACTTATTTTTTTATCGAAAAAAATAAAATTTACGAACGATACGAATATAAATAATTCAGTAAAAAACGTTAACCAAACAAGAAACATGTTTGTAATACAGATATTCATGAGAATAGCGTAATTAGAAATTTCTGCTTAGAGGTTTCTTGTGAATCTTGCTTTTTAGCACTTTCCTCCGAAGGAAAGTAGCCATTGAGATTGCACTCATATATATATATATATATATATATATATATATATATATATGACCGTTAAGACGACACATTTTTTTTTTTGCCGCGAAACTCGGTATTCGTTGTGTTAATCTATAGAGCAAAATGTGTTGTACAAATAAACTAAATCGGTTCACTAGAAGGGGGTGGGGGTTTACTCCGGACAAAAATTACTAATTTCCTCAGACCGGTCGTAATTTCTGTTGTATTGTTAAGAAACTCTTTATATGTCCTGGGTATGTAATAAGAAAGAAGTGTTGTAAAAATGAAGTAAATCGTCTATCGGAAGATATGGGGGTTACTTTATACTATGTTTAAATTGAATTCTCCCGCCAAACGTAGGTTCGCGAATCTCCCAGTAGGAGTGCCCCTGTTTTGATATAACTCTGTGGGCCGTAGAGTTCTGATCGCTGCCGCTAGGGGGGCGATGTATCCTGTTCCTGCGTTATTACTGTATCCCGTTTCATTTATTATTTATCAAGATCAATAGACAAAAATGTGAAGCTTTGTGTATTTATTACGTAGTGTAGTCCCACGAATACACAAAACTCTGGAAGGAAATTAATAACAAAATTAATAATTGAAACAGCTGCTCATAAGAAATGTAAAAGAGCAGAACTATTTATGTTTTTATTTTATTAATCTATATAGGTTATTTTAAGCAAATTATTCAGGAATACACTCGACACTACCCAATTCTGAGGAAAGTGCTTTGTTATGCGGCTCCTGCGTGACGGACTTTTTTCCCGTTTATTTTCGAAAGGAAAATAGCAAACCGAAACAGCATACAATACACACGTACATGTATACCAAATGCTCGAATTGAATTCACATGTATATTGAAAGAAATTTGGCAATTTCGGATTGGCATCCACCTCTCTGTAAATACTAAGCAGGTTTGGATATATAAGGGAGGGTGTATGTTTGGTTTTGATCTGGATCCCAGAGCTCTTGAAGGCTTATTTCGAGGGAAGAGCTCGGCTCTTGAGAGCTGATAAAGAGTTCCCGTTCCTGAACAAATACTACCCGGCTGAGCTCTGTGTAAAATTCACCCACTTCCTAACCTGCTCGAGTCTAACACTCATAACCTTCCTTCTTTATAGCCTTCATACCGTCTTGTAACCTCCCCTCGGCCGGAATACACCGACAGTAGGTTCCGCTCTTGATTATATTCTTTCTTACTAGCTCGTCGACCATGGAGGTATTGTAACAAATTAAGATTAAACCTACCTAACAAAAAGAACCTTTTTTTTATAATTATGATTTTTTTTTTATTTGAAGTATTTTGCCCGACATGTTTCGTGCTTATGTTGCATCTCTTCAGGGGCTCTTCTTGTTAGAAATTCAGAAACAAGGAAAGCCCCTGAAGACGTTCGACACAAGCACGAAACATGTCGGGAAATACTTCAAATAAAGTATTTAATATAGAAGTATGGTGTACTACTTTATCCACTCTCTGCCATTGACTTGAGAAAAAAGTTTTTTGTTTTTTTAAAATATTTCTTTATAGTAATATGTTTAATTAAAGTCTATACATTCTTAAGTACATTCGTTAAGTTTGCTCTCAAATATAATAGTAATATATACAGAATTGATTAATACAAAAAAAAATAAATAAATGAATAATAATAATAAAATAAATGAAAATAACTAAATAATAAAGAAGTAAATACGAAAAAAAAATAATGATAATAAAACTTTTGGAAGGAGCCAATCAATGTTGGCACTCCCGAATTCGGAATATTATTTTTTGTCCTTCAGTCGGTTAACCGATACGAGGCCAATCTCGGCGGGTTTTTTTGGGTGGGTTTGAAAAGAAAGTGTTTGTGCTCTGGGATTGAAGAAAATATATATATATATATATATATATATATATATATATATATATATATATATAGGGGAAGGTGTTGTACCTCTGACCATACTGTACCTTTGCCACACCGAGGCTGTGGCATGTAGCAACATTTTATAAATTTTGGTGTAATTTCTGTTTAGCTCCTTCACTAGAGGGCTTGTGTAACCTACTTTGGATTATTCAAGTCAAAGAGGATTCTTGCAAAAAATACTTATCCATTTCTATCATTAAAATGTAAGTTATTTATTGATGACGTTTTGCGTCATAATATTTTTTGTATTATGTCTTTTTAGATGGAAATCATTTGACAAAGTAGCTATTACAATAAGAAACATGGTGTAGCCTCTGAAATTGATTATCTTAACTCTAAAATTTTTAGCATACTTTTTCATTTTCACTACCAGGGTGTTGTACCTCTGACCACGACTAGTTGTTGTTCCTTTGACCAGGTCAAAGGTACAACACACCTGGGTATTTTTTTTATAATTCAACTTTTATGTTCTTCTGCTACAAATTTTAATAAAATAATTAATATTACTATTACATATTTAGTCGCAGAGATCTGTGGTATTAAATGTCCAATGTTTTTTTTTTTTTTTTTTATTGTTTGGAAGGGTGTATTCAACCGTGGGTGGTCATGGGCACCCAACCCAATGTTTAAGATCCAATATTTGAAAAAACAAACTTTAAGTGACAAGTTTACGAGAGAAGATGAAAATTTGTATGATATTGATGTTGAAGACATTGTGGCTAAACTTCCATACCCTACTATTGCTAGTGGATCTGCTTGACAGTTAAAACGTTTATCGGTTGGACTGGATTTTTCAGCATATTCAGCATAACATAATATCAATAAAAGTTTTTTTTATCATGCTTACATCCTTGTCCTGTATTTATTAAACTTACAATTAATTACAATATTACTAAATACAATTTTTTTTTTCTGGACTGCAGTGTTGTTTTTACGTGGTCAGAGGTACAACACCCCGTGGTCAAAGGTACAACTACATGTTGTACCTTTGACCACTGTACGATTATTTTTTAAAAAATTAATAAAAAATATTAAATGTAAAGCTAGAACCTTGAAAAAATTAAATATGATAAGCAATAGAATACTAATTACAATGAACTAAAAAAAAAAAGAATTTAGCGTCAATATTCAAGCTAAAAAAAATGCAATTTTGCAAAGTGGTCAAAGGTACAACACCTTCCCCTATATATATATATATATATATATATATATATATATATATATATATATAGGGGAAAGTGTAATTATTACTTATAAGTAATATAAGTAATAATATACATTAGTCCCGTCATACGGCGGAACAGTGTCCACACTATTTCCCTACACTAGGGAAATAGTGTGGACATAAGTATGCTCCGGTCGCCTGATTGTCCCCACTGGAGGTTCTCATTAAATTAATTAAAAACTAGGTGGGCCTAGGTACGGTCTGGTACCACTAACCAACCCTTCAAATGACCAAAATAGAAGTGCTTGAAGGACTGAATTTTTGGATATATCTTTTGGTTTATTTTGTAAAAAAAAAACACCGTCGTATGGATATTTAAAAAAAAATCTACTTTACAGTTACGCTACTTTATTTGCGATATTCGACTCGGGGATCAGGCATACAGGCTGCTAGGATTGCTAAAAATTGACTGAACCACTAAGCTGACCCCTTAGGGATTGTTAAACTCTAGTGTGTATAGAGTGCCTGAAAGACAGCAGACAAATACTAAAAATCATTTTTTTGGGTACTATTGCGTTGATGAAGGCCTTTAATAGATTTTTTCTCATATATATTCCATGTACAAACAGCGATCCGTTAGAATTTTATTATATGTATAGATATAATTTTCAACGGTTATCATAGTCTTGTGTCAGTTAGATAGTATATATGAATATTTAGAAATTTATTTGTCTAATTCTGCTTCTAATTTTGTTTAGAAATACCTCTATTTTAGTGTTATTTCCTAAAAAATAGACCCCCAATAGCGCCAAGAGGTGTTACACTAAACGGTTTGAGGAGGTAATTACTTGAGCATATAGGTCTGAAGTTGTTGACAGGTTCCTTTGACGAAGCTCCTCTCTCTCATTGTTCCCGAGATAATGAGGAGTCAAGAAGCTCATTATGAAGCGCTATTAATGGAAGTGGAACTTGGGACATCACTTCAAGTTCATCATGTCTTGAACATGTAATGTGCTTGGCTGATTAGATTAGGACCAGCACTTTACAACGTTTAAGCACTTATTTCACCCACTAAGATCGTCTAATCGAAAATAACTTCGGAAACATATTTGTATGAAGTGTATTAACCGAATTGCTCCCTACCACAAACCACGTTTTCTTAACCGTTTCAAGAAATTTAAAAAAATCCATAAAACTCCTAAAAGTGCTAGTATGAACTTGGGTGATTAGATTAGGACCAGCACTTTCAAAATTTGAAGCACTTATTTCACCAACTAACATCGTCTAATCGAAGATAACTTGGGAAATATATTTGTATGAAGTGTATTAACCAAATTGCTCCCTACCACAAACCACGTTTTCTTAACCGTTTCAAGAAATTTAAAAAAATCCATAAAACTCCTAAAAGTGCTAGTATGAACTTGGGTGATTAGATTAGGACCAGCACTTTCAAAATTTTAAGCACTTATTTCACCAACTAACATCGTCTAATCGAAGATAACTTGGGAAATATATTTGTATGAAGTGTATTAACCAAATTGCTCCCTACCACAAACCACGTTTTCTTAACCGTTTCAAGAAATTTAAAAAAAATCCATAAAACTCCTAAAAGTGCCAATGTGTACTTGGGTGATTAGATTAGGACCAGCACTTTCAAAATTTGAAGCACTTATTTCACCAACTAACATCGTCTAATCGAAGATAACTTGGGAAATATATTTGTATGAAGTGTATTAACCAAATTGCTCCCTACCACAAACCACGTTTTCTTAACCGTTTCAAGAAATTTAAAAAAATCCATAAAACTCCTAAAAGTGCTAGTATGAACTTGGGTGATTAGATTAGGACCAGCACTTTCAAAATTTTAAGCACTTATTTTACCAACTAACATCGTCTAATCGAAGATAACTTGGGAAATATATTTGTATGAAGTGTATTAACCAAATTGCTCCCTACCACAAACCACGTTTTCTTAACCGTTTCAAGAAATTAAAAAAAAATCCATAAAACTCCTAAAAGTGCCAATGTGTACTTGGGTGATTTCAAAATTTTAAGCACTTATTTCACCCACTAAGATCACCTAATCGAAATTAACTTGGGAAACATATTTGTTTGGAATTTAGTAACCTGGGGAATTTCTGTCTCCCACATAACACGATTTCTTAATCGTTTCAAGAAATTGAAAAATATATACATACATATATATATATATATATATATATATATATATATATATATATATATAAAACTCCTAATATCTGTTAATAAAATATATATGTATTCCTAATACTTCCTTAACTACAGACTTGGCCACAATTTATGTAATATAGTTTGGACTTTAATCAACCGCTACAAATGCTCTATTACAAACAATAAAAAAAATATTTTTTACAGCTTGCATACTGATACCACACTGACGTACTTTTTTTTTTATTTATTTTTTTATTTTATGAGCTTTTCGCAACTATTGCGACTTGCTCAGAACAATCATAATATATATATATATATATACATATATATATATATGTATATATATATACATATATATATATATATATATATATATATAAATATATATATATATATACATACACACATGCATGCACATATACATTCATATTTACATAGATACAATTACATTATTACATATGTGTCATATAATAAAATATCACTGACAATTATTTGTGGAATGTGGAATAGAACATGAAGTGGCACGAGCCAGCAATTTTGATTTGTAAATTTTCTTTGCGGATAAGAAAAAAATAAATAAATAAAATAAAAAAATAATAAAATAAAATATAGTTATACCGCACATAACCTCCAAGTCAAAGTTACTTATTTCAAGATAACAGACCTCCGATTTAAACTCCCAAATTATCAATATGGTTACTATTTATTATAACAATTAAAATTATGCGTTTACTTTTGTATGGATTATTTTTGTATTCTTTATTTTTTCTATTATTATTTATTCTCGATGATCTTTATTTTTTAATTTTGTTACTGATTCTTTGCTTATAATTTACTATTTTATTTCTCATGTGTAATATAAATTAATTTAGGGCAGATCACCATTGCTGTAGAGCTTTTAAAGATAATACATTTAAAAGAAAGTTTCTCATTTTAAGCAACTTGTTTTACTCAAAAAATCATTTAGCTGGTCAAAAACAATAACAAAAACTACAAATAATTACTGAGACAGGCAGACCTAAAGAACCATTTAAATCAACCAAACCGACCCGTTCAAAATATTCAATTCAAATTTCTCTGGCCGACATCCACCAATCGAAACTTACTAAAAAATCATGTTTGTAGAAAATTTTGTAAGGTTACAAAACTTTACATTTCGCCAGGATTTAAATAACGTTTTCGAGAAATTTTACAAAAAATCCAAAACTGCTCTGCAAGTTCATACCATTTTTTTCCTACTACTTCCTGAACACAAACCGTAAACAAAATTTTAAAACCATAGATTGGACTAAAGTCAAATGTCTGCAAATATGTTTACCTGTCTTCATCATCTAAGAAATTGAACTAAAAAATAGTCCACTTTTCTCGTGAACTGTTACAGGTATTGACTTAAAAATTCTTTCTCGACTTTAGAAGATCATAACATTACACCGAAGCGATAAGATTTTCTACCACGCGACTTTCGCCCTTAAAAACAAGTTCCTGTGGACGGATTCTTTGAGTTAACGAACTGAATCTCTTATGGGCGGTAATTTTGTTCCAAAGGTCATCGAAAATGGAACTCATGGGTTTTGAAAAGTACCAAACACATTTATAGAGTAATTACTCTGGTAAATTATGCAGTAGTTTTTGTTAGACAGTTCGAATTTTCATCAAAATAATTCTTTTGAAGTTCATGAATGAGTAAAAAAAAAAAAATATAGGCATTTTAGTTTCTGTCAAAGTTTCTCCAAATGTGAGTTAGTATAACAAGCCAGACTTTTTAAAACAAGACTACTTAAATTTCTGTTTTAAATTAACTCAATTTGTAATAGAAGGGGAAGACGAAAGTGTGAAGTTGGTAATTGGATTGTAGTCTGAAATGTTTGTTCTTCCTTTGTTGGAGTTGTTTCAATCGATTCGGCATAATCCACTCCACTTACTAGTTCAACAAAGTGTATTCAATTCATGTAAATTCAATCAAAATAATTCTTCTCGGAATTTATTTACCTTTTACTTTACGTTGTAATAATAGTTATTATTCTCCGTTAAGTATATATATATATATATATATATATATATATATATATATATATATATATGTGTGTGTATAAGCTGATACCCGGCATGCCATGCTACACCTACTTTCTGCATCTAGAAAAGCAAAAATAAATTAGAAACTAAATAAGTAATATTAAAATCTAATAACGTAAATCTGTAACTACCAAGTTTGGTCAAAATCGGTCAAACGGTGTGGATTTGTATCAGGAACAAACAGACAGACAGCTGGTAGACGTTTTTGACTTAGCCTACGACACTCCCCAGATCAAGATCTACCTGTGTACCAAGTTTGGTCAAAATCGGTCAAACTGTGTGGATTTGTATCAGGAACAAACAGACAGACAGCTGGTAGACGTTTTTGACTTAGCCTACGACACTCCCCGGATCAAGATCTACCTGTGTACCAAGTTTGGTCAAAATCGGTCAAACGGTGTGGATTTGTATCAGGAACAAACAGACAGACAGATGGTAACGTTTTTGACTTAGCCTACGACACTCCCCGGATCAAGATCTACCTGTGTACCAAGTTTGGTCAAAATCGGTCAAACGGTGTGGATTTGTATCAGGAACAAACAGTTGTATCAGGAGAAATAAGTGCTTAAAACTTAGTTAGTTAGTTTCGTTTATTTAAACGGATCTATTTGTGTGTTTCCCGCAGTTTTTTTTTCACTGCTCGTTATTTCTGTAATTGCTTATAGTAGTCAAATGTATTTGTCAATAAAACAGGATACGTATAAGTAGAAACAATATTTTGTTTTTAAGGAATCTTGGGATTCTGAGATGCCGTATGAATATCTATTAGGCCCCTTCGTATATTTTCCTTAATATCTCGAAAACGGTTGAGAATCTTGGTAAACGGAAGATTACCATTAGAAAGCTTACTAAATGTTCTACAGAAAAGGTTCTGAAAAAAGATTTGATTAGGCGATGTCAATCGGAGAAATAAGTGCTTAAAACTTTAAAGTAGTTATTTCGCTTATTCGAACTGTTCTTTTTGTCTGTTTTTATTCCTTTTTATTTTTTAATTGCTTATAGTTGGATAAGGTATTTGAAAATAAAACAGGTTAAGTAAAATAAGAAAAACAATTTAATGTTAGAAATATGGATTTCCAAGATAAAGCTTTTCAACTGCCTAGCGGGGGCCTTTCTATGGTTGGCCGACACATCCAGGTAACATCATAAATCAAGACCTTTCAAGAAATGTGGAACCAAAATAATAACTGTTTCTATTCTAATCATTCCAAATGAGACTAGGGATAAGAACGGAACCGCGCTAAGATGATGCAGTTCCTGCGAGTCGGACTTTTTCTGGCAGGGTTTCGATAAAGTAGTACACTCTTGGTTCACATTAACTACTTTATTTGGTTTGTTTCGCCCTTTATATATATATATATATATATATATATATATATATATATATATATGTGTGTATATATATATATATAAACATTGCTTGATGAACTGAAAAGTCCATTGAACCAAATAAAATTGTTAAATTAAAATACTGTTGAAGTTATTTCGGTGTAGATCATTGAAAGTTGGATCAGAAGAATTTTTTATTTTCCATTTTTTTCGAAAGAGTGAATGTTGTGAAAATATATGAGGGAAATACGGCAAGTGAGCATTATTGTGTGTGTTTGTACTATTTTTCTGACATGTGAGCTTTTTACGGTTGTCTGAACTTGTTGACATCCCGTGCAGTGTATGTCTGCTCTCATCTCTAGGGATTTTTCAACAATTCCTAAAGCGTTGAAAGGAGTCCTGGATACCCACAAACTATTTAGGTATATCCTCGGTTTATATATTTATATATATGGATATATACATATATATATATATATATATATATATATATACATATATATATATATATATATATATATATATATATATATATATATATAATTTATTCTTATTCCAGTCGAGGTGTTTGACATATGCCGGAATCAGTTTCGAGGATCACAGATCTTTTTCAAAGGGTAGTCGGTGTATTTCTTTACTGATTATATGTAACACGGATATATGCATAAACACAAAATACAAATATATGTATGTATCATCTTTAATTTGAATATTTCTCTCGTTCCATAGAATCTAGTGCATAAACAATGTAAAAATATCGTGGTTAATTCGAATAAAATGTTGGATAGTTCGAATGTTTTGGATAGTGTGAACCTGCAATGGGAAGTGGGCAGAGAGGTGGCCGATTTATCATAAATCTTGTCAAAATATTTCCCCTTCAGGTAACGAAGCTGGATTTTTAAGATCAAACGATAGCGGAATAAGTCGCATCGATTCTGATGACGATTTACAACCATTGGACGATTGGGAAGATGTCGTTCCAGACTGTCGGATAACCTGTGAAGATTTCAGTATTGTCGATGAAGATGTCGCAGTATGCGGCCGAAATAATCGCCGATGTTCTGGAAGAGATTCGCAACTACTCAGAAGCATGATGATGAATATGATGAATCAGGTGATGAAGATGAGTCTACAGTAACCCAGGAAACGCCCTTTCCGAGTCCAGTCCAATCACTCTTGTTTATACAGGAATTAAGACAATTTATAGAAAGTAAAAATGATGTCAGTAAGAATGTTTTTAAATCATTAAATGTTTTAGAATATTTTGTGATCTCCAACAGGCTTCATTCAAAGATGCCAACAAACATTTTAGATCTCAAGAAAATAAATATCTCACGAAAAGATATATTGCAGATCTCACGAAAAGATATATTGCAGATCTCACGAAAATAAATATTGATCATCCTGATATCAACATAATAATTAAATCTATTAATAAATTGATAATCGATTCCGCATACCAATCAATACCCAAAACCAAACCTTGCCCAAAAAATGTTCTTGTCCCATGGTGGTCAACAGACTGTGAAACTGCAGTTAAAAATAGGAAAAAGGCCCTCGGTAGATTTAAATCAAGACCAAACAAGTGTGCCAGGACCCACGCTAGGTTTATTATTAAACAAAGTAAAAGGAAATCGTGGCAAGACTACATATCAAAAATAAACGCGGAGGCCTTATTTTAGAATTTTAGAAAACACTGATATCAATAGTTAACACTTATTTGCATTTTAGTATAGTTCTTAATTTGCATGGAAATATCTCAATTACAGGTGTTTCTTATTTGAAATTTAATGTAGATTTTAAGACAATGGTTGTTATTTACCATACATTATTCAGAAATCCCGGAAACACAGGTTTTTGAAACGAAGAGTTTTGAAAATAGAATTTTGAGTAGCTCTGCTACATGTTGAGATAGAACGCTCATTTCTGCGTCCCTGAACTACAAATGAGGTGCAGAATAAACCACTGAAGTTATGACATCTCAATGCTTTATATACAACCTGTATATAAGAAAGGGGACCTAAATAGCCCTATATAAGAGAAGATAAACTCTCTGGCCACAGAACACCGGGTTAATCCCTGAACAATGCGATTACTGGAGCATGAACAGCTATTGTTCCTGTAGCTTTGTTCTGTGTTAGGATTGATTCTCTGTTTGTCGATAAGGCGTCTGTCTTGTCTCACTCCTTCCTACTCCTCATACACACACACACATACACACAACAAGATAATCTCTGTGTTACATTCGCAATCGGCTAACATATGTACTAGGCATAGAAATCGTGTTATGTACTGATAAGGCTGATAGCAAACATTTAATGTATGTCGGTAATAATATTGACATATATATATATATATATATATATATATATATATATATATAAAATATGTCCAGTCCAATTTTGATGTGCCGAATTCGATAAATTTAATCCTTAAATGAGTCAAACAGAATCGGTAAATCGATTTCAGGATCAAATCATTGAAAATTATGTAAATAAGAAGAGCTCTAAGAATTCATCACCTCTGTAACTCTAACTCAATATGACAACTTAACAGATTCTCCAATCTCTTGAACAGAATGTTACGACAGAAACATGTTATGTATCTGATAACATAGGCTTTGTGTGTGATTGACAGTGTCGATCCTGTACATGATGCTCCTTCCAAGGATAGTATTTTAGCCGAAGTGCAGCAAATATTGGACAACATTTAGTTCGAATGCGGGGATCTACCTGACGAATATGGTATACTAGGTGTTACCCAGTGTGCCATGCTACACCTACTTTCTGCCTATGACTCTCCCCATATCAAGATCTACCTGTATAACCAGATACGTCAAAATCGGTCAAACGGTGTGAATTTGTTTAGGTCTGTCTAATGCTGTCTCGTGAAACAGCCAACAGAGGCCAGCACCACAGCAATTCATACTACAGCCGACAGAGGCCAGCACCTGAGCCTGCGAGTAGATAGCTCTTATCAAAGAAAATAATAATAATAATAAGAAATGACGTAAAGTCATCAATGAGTTCGAGTTATTCTAATTATCAAGAACATCAACAAATAAATTGGAGACATTATTAACAATGGCGGTCGATTCAGAACTGAATGGTTCAGTGTAGCCAATTTTTCTTGAACAAAACTTTTGGCCTTTTGACCAAATTTTGAAATTTGACAATTTTGACCTAGCCTAGGAGATTTCCCGTATCAAGACCTACCTGTGTGCCAAGTTTGGTCAAAATCGGTCAATCGGTGTAGATTTGTATAAGTAACAAACAGACATACGGACAAACATAAAAACGGGAAAACAGACAGACACGTGATTTGTTTATATATATATATATATATATATATATATATATATATATATATATAGATGTAGTATGGCCCGATTCCGAAGGGAAAATGAGTGATATCAAATTTTCTGTTGTTATAATGTAGACATATTTTTATTAAATAAGAAAATATGATAAAAAATGTTAAAAAAAAAGTTTAATTATGACATCATAAAATAGACAAAATTCCCTTTTAAAAAACAGTGATTTAATTCACTATACCCAATGATAGAAGATACATTCTGGACGTCCAATAACACACTTTCTCCATGAATCAGAGGATTCATGAAAGATGCAAGATTGAATATAGCATATAGGTTTAAATATTTAAATAATAGCTGTTATCTATTCTTCTATCTATGAATCTATCTCTCAATTGATAGAACCTACCATCCTCTCTATTTCTAAATAATTTTAGCTATCTTTCAATCTGCATATTTCTCTATACGTTTATCTACATATCTACCTACCTACATATATATCTTTCTTTTTATATATCTATAGAACAATCTATCGATATATATAGCTATCTATCTATGTATTTATCTATCGATCTGTCTATTAATGTATCTATTTCTCAATCGATACAACCATCAACCTATCTTTCTATTTATCTATCCAACTATCTCTCAATGAATATACCTATCTATCTATCCATCCATCTATCTATATGTCTATTTCTGAATCGATATCTATCTATGCATCTATTGATACATCCAACCCTCTATCCACGTGTCTATCTATCTATCCAACTATCTTTTATTCGATATACCTATCTATATATGTGCCTATTCAGCTATATGTCTATCTACGTATCTATGTATCCATCTATCCACCTATCCTTCTATCTATCTATCCACATATCTATCTATTCTGCTAGCTCTGAATCACTAGCTGTCTATCAATGTATCTATCTCTCAATCGATAAACGAATCTGCCTACCTATGTATTTATTTATCCAACTATCTCTCAATCTCTACCTGTCTATCAATGTATCTATCACTAATCGATATACCAATCTACCTATCTATGTATTTATCTATCCAACTATCTCTCAATTAATTTATCTATCTATCCATCCATGTAGCTATATGTCTTTTTCTCAATCGATATATCTATCTATCTATGTATCTATTCATATATCCAGCCCTCTATCTACATGTCTATCTCTAAATTGATATCCTATTGTATCTTTATATCCAAATATCTATCTATCTATCTATCAATTTATCTCTTATTCGTGTCCCTGTTTAACTATATGTCTATCTACGTATCTATGTATCCATCTATCCACCTATCCTTCTATCTATCCACATATCTATCAATCTATCTATTCTGCTTGCTCTGAATCTCTAGCTGTCTATCAATGTATCTATCTATCAACCGATATACCAATCTACCTATCTATGTATTTATCTATGCACCTATCTATCTATCGATTTATCGCTCTCTCCCTCAATATCTATACATATCTATCTATATATCTGCCTAGCTAAGTATCTATATACCTACCTATACATCCATCGTTCTATATATCTATCTAGCCATTAATCTATCAATGTATCTATCCTCCAATCTCTATCTATCTAACCTTCTTTGCATCCATCTACCCGTCTACCCATCTACCAAGTGTATTTTCAATAGATTAAATCTATTCGTAACTCCCTCAGTGGTTGTAAGCTATAAGCTGCTAATCCAATTTGCAACCTCATTTACACACCAACACCACCAACTAACCAGAGTCAATCTCCTCGAAGGGTTAAGCTGTTGCTTTTACCCAGCGACGACAACACTATCTAGAGACTAATCCTACAGTAGCTCTATTATCCCTTTCACTACCTCGAGATATCATCGCATGGGTGCTTTTGTAACTGGATCCAAGCAGATGTAAACGCACCCATAAACGCAAAATCCAAGCTCTTAACATTTTATTTTTTAAAAAGTCTATTTTTAGTAAATTTCCTCTTTCCTCCAATTCTTTCCCCATTATGGTGCGGCAGGGAATCTTCTCTCTGGTGGGGCCTTGTGTAAGAGAAATCCTTGTTGCAGGTGGGACTCGAACCCCTATCTCCCATTCGAGAATCCATGGCGTTAGCCACCAAAACACTTAGCCACCGAACCCCTGATTTGCTCCTAAATTAAAAATAAGTTCTTAATACTTATCAAGAAAAAAAAAATTAGACTTCTGGAACAGATTAGCACCAAAACCTGCTTAGTTGTAAAAAGTTAGCACATTTGGCGTTCAATTCTATGCGTTCATTTCTCTTTTTTATAACACTTTTCTCCGAGGGAAAGTAGCTATTGTGGTTGCACTCACAATGAATTTTTGAAAATTTTCTTCAAATCATTATCGGCCTACCTAGCAGACACCGAAATTGACCCCCGTTAAAATTCATATACTCAATTTCAATTTATTTTATTTGCTTTTGAGTTACAACTCATAGCACTTATATAATTCCGTTAGTTACTACGTTAGTAATATTAAATTATTCATAGGCGAGGTTACAAAAATAAAACACTAATATAAAACATTAACACAGTAAGTTCTTTACTTAATATAATTATGTGAAAAAAAAAATATAAATGAAGCAATTAAAATAAAATTTATGTCTATTCTTAGCTCTTATTTAATTAAATAATATTTAATAGTAATAGGTTTTTATTTATTATAATACAATTATTACTAAATTATTCGTTATTTACATTATAATCTTTCAGTATTTCTGACCTTAGTTGTAAGATCTTCAAAATATAGCTGGCAAATCTGACAAACGTTTCTTTGCTATTACTATTGAGAATTGCAAGAAATGTATTCTCTTCAGCGGGTGGAATGGTAGGTGGGAATAATGGTTGTCGGATGTTGTCATAAGCAGGACAGTAGAGTAGGATGTGGTATATGGTTTCTTCAGCTGTACTATAACATAGAATGCACAGGAGTCTAGGGCTGATGGTGTATTTGATGGACTTAGATGAGGATTTTATGGCATATTTGCTGGATGTTCTGAGTTGGATAATTATTTTGAGAATGGGAAATGGTATGTCTAGTAGCAATTAGTTTTGAGGAACACCGGGAATTATTGAAAGATTTTTATAGAAACAACTGAAGTTTGAGTTTTGTTTTTTAGACAAATAATTTTTTATTAGATTGTCTTTGTATTTAATTATTATCGCCTTTAGATTGTTCTCAATAATATTTGAATTTTGGGTTAACCAGATATTATGAAAATCGCCGTTAAAGATTTGTTTAATTTGTGATACCCAGTTGTAGTTAGATTTATTTGATGGTTCTTGATCTAGTAAATAGAGCCTGTTATAGCAGAGCCTGGGTAGCCTGTCCTTCTCCATTCTAAGTAGTTATACCAACCAAGACACAGCAGCTTTGATGACCTGGCTACTTGCATAGTCGGATCCAGTTTCTAACCTCACAATGTAGTCACATAGGTTTTGTAGAAATTGATTTCTGCCCGTTCTACATGATCTAGATATCTCAGACCCCATATTTCAGCTCCATATAATAGAACTGATTTAGCCAGTGCTTGGAATATTTTCTGGGTTGTGTGCCAGTGTTTGGATTTTGCTCTAGTTAAAATTTTAAATACCGAGCCACATGCCGATTCAAATTTTGAAACAGCAAAGTTAGTAGAATCTAAAAATAATCCAGAGGTTGTGAATTTTACACCCAGATATACAAATCCCTTCACCTGACTGATCTCAACACCTCTGTAATAACATTTAATTGGATGATTCCGCGGCCTCCCTCTATGGAAGTGTAAGATCTGCGATTTAAGAGAGTTGAAAATGAGAACATTTTTTACACAATATTTTTCCAGAATCCTTAACTTTAAATTCAAATCGACTGGGTTGTCAGAGAGAATTATCAGGTCATCTGCGTATAGAAGTAACAATACTTCGTTGTAGCCATCAATGCTAAGACCTGAAGCACCGTGGCTTTTGAAGAAGATATTAATATCGTATAAAAATAATGAAAATAAATATGGACTTAACCTCTCCTTGCATTACTCCTTTCGTAGCTTTTATATTTTTGGAACATTCGTCTTTTGAAACTAATTGGAAGTTAGTGATCTCATACAAACGTTTCAACAGTCTTATTATTTTTGGACTTAGACCTAGATCATGCAACTTATACCATAATTTCAATCACGGTACTGAGTCAAACGCTTGTTTGAACTCTATGAATGCTGCATGTACCGATCTCTTAGGAAGACGAAGATGTATCTGTACTATCGACATCAAAACGAAAATGTTGTCCATACAGCATCGTTGTTTTCGAAAGCCAGCTTGACATTCTGGCAGAGCTCTAACTTCATCATCCCATGTCATTATGCGGTTAAGGATAGCTTGGGAGAATATCTTAAGAATGCAGTTTGTAAGAGATATCCCACGGTAATTTTCAGGAACACTTTTATCCCCTTTTTTATAAAACATTATCATTTTCGACTCTGACCACTGTTTGGGAAATATTTCTGATAACATTATTTTATTCAATAAGCTCACAATGTATAAAATCCAATTTTGCGGAACATTTTTGCAAAATTCATTGGAGATATTATCAGGGCCAGGGCTAGAGCCATTTTAGCGCGGTTCCTCCCTCCCCGATAGGGAGGAACCCCGCTTATAAGGTTGATACAATGAAACAATCCGGAAGTGCCGACTAGAAAATTTCGCGTTTCAGAACCCCTAGAGACCGAAAATAACGGTGGTTAAAATTTGTATATATATATATATATATATATATATATATATATATATATATATATATATATTTGTCTGTTCGCGGATTTCTGGCCTCCCTAATGGTCCGATTTTGATGAAATTTGGTACAAAAATCTGTCGCCCGATTTGAAAGGTCAAGTTCGTTAACCAGCAAAATCTGCCCACTGGAAGATGGCGTTTGGGGCGAAATTCGCGCAAAAAAATCGTAACGCTTACGTTTTTGAGTTCATAAGCTTGTAAGTACTCGTTTTATAGGCTTCTTTGGCTAGGAAAACGAATGAAACCATTTTCAAGGTGATAGCTTTAACCGTTTTTGAGAAAATTGGAAAAATAGTTTTTGACTACCGTTTTTGGTTTGGGTACTTAGAATCATGGGGTTCAGTTGAAACATTTTCAATTTTTTTGTATATTTTACTATCAATAAAACTAATATGTTGAAATTTTGGTTACGTTTGGAGTTAAGGAAGGGTTAGAATAAAATATTTTATTAACAGACATAAAACGTTTTGGTAACTTTGTATATTTTCCTTAATATCTCGAAAAAGGTTGAGAATCTTGGTAAACAAAAGAATACCATTAGAAAGCTTACTAAATGCTCTACAAAAAAAGTCCGACTCGCAGGAACTGCAGCATCTTAGCGCGGTTCCGTTCATGTCCCTAGTGCCATTTGATAAGCTTAGAAAAGAAATCAACTTTTTTTTTTTATATATCTCGTAAAAATTGTCAAAATCCTCTCGAACATCTCGAATAAAAGTGATATTAAGGCGTCAGGGACACCGACAGTAGCTAACTTTTACACAGAAGCGGAAATTACAGAATCTGGCTCTCATTCTAAAGCAAAGCTCTATAAATCAATACAAAATATGCCTAATAAAGCCTTTCTAGAGGATACAGAAGCATGGGCGTATATGAGGGGGGGGGGGGGCTGCAGTCCCTCCCGAAATTTTGAATTGATGATAAAAACTTCTCGTAAAACCCTTAAAAATAAATTAAATAAGATCACTTAGTTCATAAAACATATTTTATTTTACGTGTAATAGCGTTTTAGTTGCCTAAAACTATTCCAAGCTCTAAATATTTAGTATTCCATACCCTGGAAATGGTCTCAGCCCCCCCCGAAATTGTTTTTATATACGCCCATGTACAGAAGGATCAAGAAGGAGTACACAAGATTGAGTAGAATACCCTGCCTAATATAGCCTAATAGAATAATATGCCGAATAAAACCTATCTAGTAAATACACAAGGACAAATAAAAGTCTTGACGAATAACAAGTCAAGAAAAAAAACTTTATTTAACAAAATAAAACAAAGTTGAGTTGCCCAACTACAATAGAATAATATACCTAATTAAGTCTATGGAGTAGACACAAATGGACCAAAAACAAGTCTTGTGGAATATTGTTTTTTTTTCTAATTAAATACTTTTTATCAATATTTAGTATATAACCATTGTTGAAAACTATTGATTGCTAATTGATGAATCGGTTTACAACTAAGTAGTCTTTATGAATATTTTGTATATAACCTATGTTTGGATCTGTGTTTTTGGGGTGCTCTCCGCCTAGGCTTTGTATTTGTGTCGGCAGATACCTGGGGTATATTTACAGCTCTTGAGGATTAACTCTTAGCAGGTAAATTTCCTGCGGCCCCCTTGTTTCTACGGGCATTGAACCGCCATATTCGCTCATAGTATCTAACCGTTGTGAAGTTTATTTTTTGGATTTAGGACTTAATATACATATGTAGACTAAATTATAGCAAGAAGTAATCCTCCGTCGTCGGTTCTTAACTATGTAGACTCGCTAATGTTATCCTATCTTAGACACATCATATTTAAAATCCACAGCAAAAACACGACATTTCATCAGAATCCCCTGCTGAATAAAACTTATATAGAATAATATGCAAAATAAAGCCTATCTAGTGGATAAAAATAGAGGAAAAAAGCCGTTCGTGGTGGTAGAAAATCTTAAAAGTATTTCGCTCAGAAATCTCCGAAATATTGTTACTAATTTTACGTATCCTGTTTTATAGCCAAATAGATTTATATTCTATAATCAATAAGAAAAACCTACTAACAATAAAAAACTATGGGTAACAGATGAAAATAGGGAATACCAAGAATAATTCTAAAGAACGAAATCAACACCAGTACTGTAATCTAGATATTCATACGGCATCTTCGGATTCTAACAAACAAAATATTGATTCTAATTATACGTATCCGGTTTTATTGACAAATACATTTGACTACTATAAGCAATTAAAAACACTAGGGAATATGCCAAAGAACTCGGAGCCTCGACAGTTTCAAGACATTTGAAGGAAATCGACAAATCCAAAACTGACATTTCATACGGTACAGCCTGATATATTTTTAACAATGAATTGTTTTTCTTATTTTAATTAATCTGTTTTATTGTCAAATACATTATCCAACTTTAAGCAATTAAAAAATAACCAGGAATAAAAACAAAAAAAAGAACCGTTCGAATAAACGAAATCAATTACTTCAAAGTTTAAGCACTTATTTCTCCGATTGACATAGCCTAATCAAAAATTGTTTCAGAATCTTTTTTGTAGAACATTTAGTAAGCTTTTGCATGGTAACCCTCCAGTTACCAATATTCCTACCCGTCTTCGAGACATTAGGGAATGTATACGAAGTTCCCAAAACATTTCATGTCTGTGAATAAAATATTTTATTCTAATCCTTCCTTAGCTCCAAACGTAACCAAAATTTTAACATATTAGTGTTGTTGAAATTCAAACATGCAGAAAATGTTTCAACTGAATCCCATAATTTTAAGTATCAAAATCAAAGACAAAAAGAACAGTTCGAATAAGCGAAATCAATTACTTTAAAGTTTTAAGCACTTATTTCTCCGATTGACATCGCCTAATCAAAACTTTCATTAGAACCTTTTTTGTAGAGCATTTAGTAAGCTTTCTAATGGTGTTATTCCGTTTCCCAAATTCTCAACCTTTTTCGAGATATTAAGGAAAGTATACAAAGTTACCAAAACTTTTTTATGTCTGTTAATAAAATATTTTATTTTAACCCTTCCTTAACTCTAAACGCAACCAAAATTTCAACATATTAGTTTTAATGAAAGTAGAACATGCAGTAAATGTTTCAACTGAATCCCATGATTCTAAGTACCCAAACCAAAAACGGCATTCAAAAATTATTTTTCCAGTTTTCTCGAAAACGGTTAAAGCTATCGCCTTGAAAATGGTTCCATTCGTTTTCCTAGCCTAAGAAGCCTATAAAAAGAGTACTTACAAGCTTATGAACTCAAAAACGTAAGCGTTACAATTTTTTTGCGCGAATTTCGCCCCAAACGCCATCTTCCAGTGGGCGGATTTTGCTGGTTAACGAACTTGACCTTTCAAATTGGACGACAGATTTTTGTACCAAATTTCATCAAAATCGGACAATCAGGGAAGCCAGAAATGAGCGAACAGACAAATATATATATATATATATATATATATATATATATATATATATATATATATATATACAAATTTGAACCACTGTTATTTTCGGTCTCTAGGGGTTCTGAAACGCGAAATTTTCTTGTCGGCACTTCCGGATTGTTTCATTGTATCAACCTTATAAGCGGGGTTCCTCCCCATGGGCGAGGGAGGAACCGCGCTAAAAGGTTCTGATGAAAGTTTTGATTAGGCGATATCAATCGGAGAAATACGTCCTTAAACTTTGAAGTAATTGATTTCGTTTATTTGAACGGTTCTTCTAGTTTTGTTTTTTTATTCCTTGTTCTCTTTTCATTTCTTATAGTTGGATAAGGTATTTGAAAATAAAACAGGTTAAGTAAAATAAGAAAAACAATTCATTGTTAGAAATATAGCTTGCCAAGAGAAAAAGATTCGATGACGTCTTTTGAATATTTTCAATTGCCTTTATGCTGTTGGTTTTTTTATTTTTTTTTAATTGATTTTATCTGTAGAATTACACAGGAATATGTGAAAATTTTTGATATTTTCCAATTCATTGAAACGTATGAAATGAAGTATCGGTAGAAGAGGTTTCTAGGGTCTTGCGGACCCGACCCCAGGTAAAGCCATAAAACCCTTTGAACAAAGGCCGAGGAAAATATTATCTGTTTCTATTCTATGCTTTTCAAATGAGAATAGGGATATGAACAGGAACCGGGGTCTCCCGTGGTCAATGGCTAGCGCCTTGGATTCATAAGTGGGTTCGATTCCCAACCTCCGGCAGGAATTTTATTATCCCACGGCTCGCTGGTAAAATTCCTCGCTACACCCTGGATGTCGGCGCTAATGACCTAGATGTAGATGCGCCGTAAAAAAAAAAAAAAAAAAAAAAAAAAAAAAAAAAAAAAAAAAAAAAAAAAAAAAAAAAAAAAAAAAAAATGAACTGGAACCGCGCTAAGATGACGCAGTTCCTGCGAGTCGGACTTTTTTTAATTTAGATATACTGCTATGATTTCTTCTGTAGTAAAGCAATCATCCAGAAAAGGGATACCGACTCCAAAAAAATGAACATTATTATTTATATTAAGAGGATATTTCGAAAGGAAAAACTGTTCCCATTTATCCAAAGAGATATCATTAGCAATTGGTCTGTGATCTTTAAATCTATTAATAGTATCCCGAAATGTTTTAGAATTTCTGATGTTTATTAAATTGTCTTGAATCGTTCTGTAATATTGCTCTTTCTTGTCTTTGATGACGTTTTTACACGAGTTCTTTATCTCTATATATGTTTTAATGTATGTTTCATGAAATTGATTTATTTTACATAATACTAATTGTTTTTTCAACTTAATTTTTAAGCTGGCGCAATCTCTATCGAACCAATGCTTATTTTTTCGAGTTTTATTAAACGATAAGGTTTTGAGGATTTTTTTCATTTGTTAAAATTCATATATATATATATATATATATATATATATATATATATATATATATATATATATATATATATCTGTTAACACGATTCCCGCCAGATTTTTTGTTTTTTCGCCACGAAACTTGTTATATAGCGTTCTCTTAGCAACGATTGGAGGAGTTTAATCGGTCTACCGGGAGGAGGGGTTTACCCCGGACCCAAAAAACTAATTTGACCATACCAGCCGTAATTTTTGTTTTTTTTGCAACGAAAGTCTTTATTCGTTGTGGTTGTCAAAAGAGAAAAGTACGCTATAAAAATAAACTAAATCCGTTCTTCAGAAGTGGGGGGGGGGGTTACTCCGGAGCGACATGACTAATTTGCTCATACCAGTCGTAGTTTTCGTTTGTATCACAACGAATTTCTGAATACGTATTGTTTATCTAATGAGAAAGAAGTATTGTAAATATGTACTAAATCGGCCTATTGGAACGGTTTATTTTGTATTATAGAATTTTCTACTGAAACGTAAGTTGGCAAAGCTGCCAGTAGGAGCGACACTATCTTTATATTTCTTTGCACTTCTATCACTAGGGGTCCTATATCCCGTTCCTGCGTCAGACCAAAAACGAAAATGTGAAGTTTTTACGTATTAATTAAGAAGTTTCGAACTACGTATACACAAAACTCTGCAAGGAAATTAATTAAAAAATTTAAAATTTGATTGAGTTATTCCTTACAAATACAAAACAGCGGAACTGTTCATGTTTTTATTTTATTTATATAGGTTATTTTAAACACATTATTCAGGAATGCAGTCTACACTACCCAAATTCTGACGAAAGTGCTTAGTTATGCAGCTCCTGCGTGACGGACCTTTATCTCTTTGTTTTTTTTTGTCGTAAGATTATTGAAAAGTCTGCATCTAACAACAGTAAAATAAATCGGAATACAAAAAAAAAAGTTTAAATGAGAATTTTTTCCCGGTTGGGTATTGCTTGTCGAATGAGACATAAAGTCATGGAGAAATGGGAAATAATAAAAAACATTACCTCCCTGTCATAGTAGAGAGGAAAAATAGAGAGAAACACAAAGGCAGACCTAACAATAGAGAGATATTGTAGAGGCTTACAAAGGGAACACGTCTCCCTTCCTCTCTCTCTTTACATGTATTTATTATATCAAAAAGTTATCCTCATCCGACATACTTTTACATTCCGTGATATTTTATATTTTATCCTATTAATAACTATCCACGAAGTTTGACAATTCGTAAAATCAGCATGAAATAAAAAAGTCCGACTCGCAGGAACTGCATCATCTTATCCCATCTCCCCCCATCTTATTATTTATTTAATAGGCCCGACATGTTTCTTTATATTACTTTATTTAATAGGCCCGACATGTTTCTTTATATTACTTTATTTAATAGGCCCGACATGTTTTGGGCATATTTACGCACCTCTTCAGGGGTTGACTTGTTATGAAGTCCTCTCGTCACCATGTACTCCATCCAGAATCTTTATTCTGGGTTAAGGTCCAGTTCGTTATAATGGAAATATGGGTGGCGAGCTGACCAAACAAGGGGATTAAATGGCCTCGTGTTTCGTGGCATGAAGGCCACGAAACATGTAGTACTATTTTTTGACCTGCGCCATATATATGTAAAAAAAATAAATTTACGTAATTAATGGTCAGAAATAAGTGGAATAGAATATATATATATATATATATATATATATATATATATATATATATATATATATACGCTCTCTTGCACAATCCCAAACAGTTTCACTGCTTCCCTCTTCACCCACGCACCACCTCCAATTTTCCTTTGTGTCTCCCACCTCCCACCTTATGTAACTGCATCCACTCTCTTTCTCGCTCTGCCTCTCCCTCCCACCCTCTCTCCCTCCTACATCCCATTACTCTCACTCCTTCACCCTAGAGACCCCACCCCTACCTTTCACCACTCCTCCACATCCATCATATCCTCTCCCCATAAAACCCCGACGGCCCTCTTCTCTCTAGCTCCCTTCATTCTTACAGTTTCTAAGCGTTTTCCGCAGTACCCCGTACATTCGTTCCATATTTTCAACCATTACTTACCTTAGCGCAACTAATATATCACAAGAAGACTAGTCGCGACAATTCACTTAGTCCATAAGATATACCAACATTACTCACTGGACGCAGCTAGTGACAGGAAGTTGAATCAAATCGAGTATGAATCGATTGAAATCGAAATTAAAAGGTCGATCCACAAAAAAGATCGTAGAGCTCAGATCGTTTTAAAAGATCGATCTTCTATGCTCAGAAAAACGAATTACCTACGAAATTCGTATTTCATTTCGATTATAATCTATTAAAATTCAAAAATAACTGCTATTTGTGCGCCCATAACTGCTAGAAATCGACCTAAATAAGATGATTTGACAATATATCTGTCACCTAAAAGTAGAAACATTTAAGACTATTTGTCATTAAACTAAATATATATAATGAAATCATAGTAAAATATAAGGGTATTATTACATATGTATATATGTTTATCAAATAGTTAAATAATAAAAATAATTAAATAATTCTGAAATATTTAAAAAATAAAAGTAACTTCCAAAGCTTTTAGAAATCCTCCCTATAAATTTTTTTTATATATATATATATATATTTTTTTATTTTTTGTATATTTTTATTTGCCTTTATTATTATTTTATTTATTTATTTTGTTTTTTTAAACAATGAAACATGTTTTCTGCTACTACAGTATCTTTTCGTATTTTTTTTTTCATTTGATTTCCTCCTAGGTTCAATAGTATAAGAAACATTTAGCTTTGTTCGCCAATAGACTTTAAGAGTAAATAGCCTTGTTGTGTACTCACAATTAATAAATTAAATTAAAATTATCAAATGAGAAAGAATATAATAAAATCATAATATTAGAGGAAAATGGTTATACAAATTAAAAGCAAAGTTTGAATCATTTTAGCACTTTCCTCCGAAGAAAAGTAGCTATTGAGGTTGCACTCATGACGGAAAAATTTTTTTGAAAATTTTTTGAAAAATTTCTTCAAATCTTTATCGATCCTACCTAGTAGACACCGAAAATGACCCCCGTTAAAATTTATATATATATATATATATATATATATATATATATATATATATATATATATATATATATATATATATATATGTATACTATATGCATATATATATAGATATACACTTTTTCTTCCATTGTTGACCTTAAACTTCAATATACTTGTTTTTTGTAGCCAATAGGTCATAAAAAAGACCATCGAATGTAAGTATACATATAATGTTGTAAAAATGTAATTCTTCCACTCAAATTATACATGTATAATGTACAAATAATTTTAGGAAATACCCTTTGAGGAGGAGCAGAATAGCTCGAAACCGGTTAGGGTGAAAATAATAAAATACAGGAAGTGAAAGGAGTGTTTTTATGACCTATTGGCTACAAAAAACAAGTATATATAGATATATATGTGTCTGTTAATACGATAGCGGCCATAGTTTTGGTTTTTTCTTCATGAAACGTGGTATATACCGTTCAATTAGCAAACGATTGAACGAGTTCGTTAACCACCAAAATCGGTCCACCGAGAGGGGGGGGGGGGTTACCCCGTACCCAAAACACTAATTTGACCATGCCAGCCGTAGTTTTTGTTATATTTCAACGAAACTCGGTGTTCGTTATGTTGATCTAATGAGAAAAATACGTTGTAAAAATAAACTAAATCGGTCCATTATGAGGGGGTGTTTACTCCGGGCCCACAATACCAATTTGCCACTACCAGCCGTAATTTTTGTTACATTTCAACAAAACTCGGTATTCGTGGTGGTAATCAACACAGAAAAATGGGTTGTAAAAATAAACTAAATCGGGTTATTTGGAGGGGGGGGGGGGGTTACTCTGGACCTAAAGTACTAATATACTCATACCGGTCGTAATTTCTGCTGTATTGTAGCGAAACGCGGTATCTCATGGGTATCTCATGAGAAAGAAGTGTTGTAAAAATGAAGTAAATCGGTCTATTGGAAACGAGGGTTTCCATTAAACTCTGTTTCATTAGAATTAGCCCACCAGACGTAGGTTCCCAAAGCCGCTGCGAGGAACGCTATCTCCCACAAGGGGGACTGTATCCTGTTCCTGCGTCAGATCAAAAGACGGAAAATGAAGTTTTTGTGTATTTATTAAGTAGTACAGTATCATGTATTAACAGAAATCTGGAAGCAAATTATTTACAAAATTAATAATTGAACAGTTCTCATAAGAAATGTAAATTAACAGAACTATTAACGTTTTTATTTTATTTATATAGGTTATTTACAGCAAATTATTCAGTAATGTAGTCTACACTACAATAATTCTGAGGATAGTGCTTAGTTATGCAGCTCCTGCGTGACGGACTTTTTTTTATTATATTCCCTTCTTCCCTCTAGTTGGAGAAATGGTATTGAAAATGGAAAAGGTATTGAGTGGTTGTATAATGTTATTGTTGTATTAAATGTCTGTTACTGGACATAGGACACTGTTATGTAAATTTATTCTTTAGTTTAATAGATACGAGATTGACCAACGAGTAGTGTGATTATGTATTCGAATATTATAAATTAAAAAAAACATTCGGCCCTTGGAGATCGATTCATTAAAAGATCGGCCATTAGGGATCGATTCAAATAAACGATATATCGTGTTAAAAAGATTCATATCCCCCATCTTGGTTGGAACATTTCGTGAGTAACACTAATTTATACACTGAAATCCACTCAACCTTCCTTCCTTGCACCTTTTTATTTTTTTTATTTTATTTTTTTTTTTTTTTTTTTTTTTAAATCTTGGCCATTAGCGCCGACATCCAGGTTGCAGCCAGAAATTTTCTCAGCGAGCCATGAGATGAGAAAATTCCTGCCGCCGGTGGGGATCGAACCCACTATCTCCCGCTTATGAGTCTAGCGCGCTAGCCACTAGACCACGGGAGACCCCCACCTTTTTAGTGCTTTAAATTTAAATAGTTCATTTTAATTGCACACGAATCTGATTTTATTAAGTTTATGTATGTCATTTTTATCCATTTAAAAATAAATTGTGTTTCATTTATATGCAAATGAAAGCAATGTTAACATTATATAAATGATGTACCTATTTTATGATCTGTATAAGGGCTTATTGCCGTAGATGCGAATACATTAAAAAGAAAAAAAAAAAACTGTCAAAGAATTTAATATTTTACTCAATTCAAGCAAGTAGACTCATATTTAATTGTCTTTTTTAAATTTTAATGAAACATTCCAAAAATTTATATTTTATTCGACGTGTTTCTGACCTTTCAGATTTATTCTTTTTTTTGGGGGGGGGGATTTAAGTGGCGTAGGTCTAAAAAAATACTTGATGTGGTGAGCTCGCCGCCTATATTCCGAATAGAATATGGCTGGCGAGCTCACCACTTGCGGGGATGTATTTGCCCTTGAGGAGGTGGCATTAAGGCCACGAAACATGTAGGGCAAAGAACAAATAAAATGGTACGAAAAGAAAAAAAGGAAGTAATATTTTTTAGACCTACGCCACATAAATCCCCCCCCCCCCTCCAAAAAAAATTATTAACATACCTACCTAATATTGTTTGCTGAGGGTACAACGTGAAGAGACAAATATGCGAGAAATGGTCGAATTTTGATGTTTTATCAATTGACCTTTTCCATAATATAAGAGAATCATATTTTTAATAGAGTTTTCCTAGAGCAAAATTTGAGAAGGGGGTATGAATAAATTTAGCATTAAACACTATAAGTTTTCTGTGGATTTTGGTGCCTAAAAGCTTCATTTGCTTTTATATTTCTTTAGAGTAAGGGATTAAATTGTTCAAAAAATATTAAACAAAATATTCATGCCTTTACAAATAACATTAGGAATAAGGCCAGAAGTACTCTAAGATGATAATGTTCCTGAAAACAATTCGGTTCGCTATAATATATTGATTTAAAATTAATTAATTATAAATGTATCAAATACTCAAAGCAGATGTTCCTAACAATAGCGTCATTGGCCTTTGATTCATGAGGCAGAACTAGGACAAAAGAGGAGATGTAAGGTTCGAGTTGCGGATGGCAAACTCTAGTTACAGGTTCCTGATAGCAACTACCAACTATAGCCGATAACAGGGATAGTTGCTAGAGAGTTGGTTACTACTTGGAGGAGATGGTCGAGAAATATGCTCAGATTACAAGTACATTTCCTCTGCCTACCACCAGCACCTTAAAGCATTCGGGCAGGTGTCATGGTGTCTAAGAATCGAAGATACCTACACACAAGCATATATATATATATATATATATATATATATATATATATATATATATATATATACATAACACAGCCACACACAAAAAAAATCTATTTATTGAAATCTGAAGATATTACGGCCCAACAAACATTGACAGCATTTGGGATATGAATTACACAGCCACACACAAAGAAAACTTTCTTCAGAACCTTTTTTGAAGACCATTTAGTAAGCTTTCGAATGGTAACCTTTCGCTTTGCAAGATTTTCAACCGCTTTCGAGATATTAATGAAAGTATACGAAGTTCCCAAAACTTTTCATTATTTCTAGCAACAAAAAATTGGTCTCATTTTACCTATCCTGTTTTACACACAAATACATTTTCCTAACATAAGAAATTACAAAAATAAAAATCAATAAAAAACTAAGGGAAAGAGACAAAAATAACAAAAAGAACGACAAAAACCCGTTCATAAGAACTAAACAGACGTCTTTGAAGTTTTAAGCACTTATTTCTTCGATTGACATCACCTAATCAGAAATTGTTTCAGAATCTTTTTTGTAGAGAATTTAGAAAGCTTTCAAATAGTTTCTATCCACTTATGAAAATTTCCCAACCGTGTTCGAGATATTAATGAAAGTAGCAGGGGTCTTCCGTGGTCTAGTGGCTAGCGCGCTGGATTCATAAGCGGGAGATGGTGGGTTCGATCCCCACCGGCGACAGGAATTTTCTCATCTCAGGGCTCGCTGAGAAAATTCCTGGCTGCACCCTGGAGGCCGGCGCTAATGGCCAAGATTTGTCGATGCGCCGTAAAAAAAAAAAAAAAAAAAAAAAAAAAAAAAAAAAAAAAAAAAAAAAAAAAAAAAAAAAATTAATGAAAGTATACGAAGTTCCCAAAACTTTTCATGTCTGTTCATAAAATATTTTATTCTAACCCTTCCTTAACTCCAAACGTAACCAAATGTTTAACATGTTAGTTTTGATGAAATTCAAACATGCAAAAAATGTTTTAACTGAATCCCATGATTGTAAGTACCAAATCCAAACTAGGCTTTGTATTTGTGTCGGCAGATACCTGGGGTGTATTTACAACTCTTGAGGATTAACTCGTAGCAGGTACATTTTTTGTGGACCTACAGGCAGTGAACGGACTCTCTATTCCCTCATAGTATCTAACTGTGTGAAGTTGAATATTGTTTCTAATTATACGTGTCCTGTTTTATTGACAAATACATTTGACTACTATAAGCAATTACAAACACTAGAGAACATGCCAAAAACCTCGGAGAAGGAGCCTCGACAGTTTCAAGTCATTTGAAGGAAATCGGCAAATCCAAAACTAACATTTCATACGGTACAGCCTGAAATATTTCTAGCAATGAATTGTTTTTCTTATTTTAATTAATTTGTTTTATTGTCAAATACATTATCCTACTATAAGAAATGAAAAGAGAACAAGGAATAAAAAAACAAAACAAGAAGAACCGTTCAAATAAACGAAATCAATTACTTCAAAGTTTAAGCACGTATTTCTCCGATTGATATCGCCTAATCAAAAATTGTTTCAGAATCTTTTTTGTAGAACATTTAGTAAGCTTTCGCATGGTAACCCTCCGTTTGCCAATATTTTAAACAGTTTTCGAGATATTAGGGAAAGTATACGAAGTTCCCAAAACTTTTCATGTCTGTTAATAAAATATTTTATTTTAATCCTTCCTTAACTCCAAACGTAACCAAATGTTTAACATGTTAGTTTTGATGAAATTCAAACATGCAAAAAATGTTTCAACTGAATCCCATAATTGTAAGTACCAAAATCAAAAACGTTATTCAGCAATTATTTTTCCAATTTTCTCGAAAACGGTTGAAGCTATCGCCTTAAAAATGGTGTCATTCGTTTTCCTAAGCCAAGAAGCTTATAAAACGAGTACTTGCATGCATATGAAGTAAGCGGAACGATTTTTTTCGCGCGAAATTCGCTCCAAAAACCATGTTCCGGTGGGCGGATTCTGCTGGTTAACGAACTTAACCTTTCAAATTAGACGAAAGATTTTTGTACCACATTTCATCAAAATCGGGACCATTAGGGGAGCCGGAAAACCGTGAACAGATATATATATATATATATATATATATATATATATATATATATATATATATATATATATATTTGAAAAAAGAAGTTCAGACCCAGAGAGCAGACCATGTTGACTATATGTTTTTGGGGCCACTAAATCTGGATCCGGAGCCAGAAAACCCCTGCAATTTTTGTAAAAATCTAACCACCCAAAACTCATAATTTAGGATACTTTACACTATTATCATTTTAGTCATGTCGTTAACCAAAATAAACGAATATTTCCTCGCATATGTTCAGTAAGATGACTTCGAGTGTTTACATCCCGAAAAGAAGTACCGCTTGCCCAAATACAACTTCTGTCAGTAAGATTAGGTTTGATATTATGTATCATATTCTATTTTTCCAGAAAAATGGTAAGCAAATTCGCTTTTTTAGCGCGGTTCATTTGGTTACGTTTGGAGTTAAGGAAGGATTAAAATAAAATATTTTATTAACAGACATGGCTTACTAAATTTTCTACAAAAACGATTCTGAAACAATTTTTGATTAGGCGATATCAATCGGAGAAATACGTCCTTTAACTTTGAAGTAATTGATTTCGTTTATTTGAACGGTTCTTCTTCTAATTTAGATATACTGCTATGATTGTGAAATTTTTTGATATTTTCCGATTCATAGAAACGTATGAAATGAAGTATCGGTAGAAGAGGTTTCTTGGGTCTTGCGGACCCGACCCCAGGTAAAGCCATAAAACCCTTTGAACAAAGGCCGAGGAAAATATTATCTGTTACTATTCTAAGCTTTTCAAATGACAATAGGGATATGAACAGGAACCGCGCTAAGATGATGCAGTTCCTGCGAGTCGGACTTTTATTTAGTAAACGCCCTGCCTCTGTCTCCCTTGTTAAAAAGGGAGGCTCAATATCTCTTATACGAGCACCGCTTGGAGGGTCCTATCTTTTTCCAACGCATAAAGGACACTTTAATTAACATCTAGGCAAATTTATTTAAAAAACTAGTTTAAAAATGAAAGATTAATTAATTTATTTTAGGGCGTTTATTTAATTTACTTCAATTGATACATTGCTCGAATAAAACATGGGTAAATTTATTAAGGGTTGTATTTTGTGTTTTTAAGGATTGCACCAGTTTAAGAATCACTTGTGAAGGAGGCCAACGGCAATAGCCACGTTGAATACACCGGTTCCCGTAGATCACCGAAGTTAAGCAACGTCGGGCGTGGCGAGTAACTAAATGGGTGACCGACCACGTGCTGTTGGCATTATAAAAGGGTGGCAACCTTTAGATAGACTGGCGCTAAAGGCCAAGTTATAGATACGCCGTGAAAAAAAAAAAAAAAAAAAAAAACTTGCAAAGATTTCGGGGCAATTTTTGTACAAGAAATCAAAAATCGTTCGCATCAGAAAACATAATCAATACTAAAATATAAGCAAAAAGTTTGAGAAAATTTGTATATTTAAAACGCTGCAACTTGGCTTCAAACGTACTAATCGAGTTCGTTGAGATCTCAAAAAATTAGTTGTTTTTTTTAAGCACTAAAAGGAAATAATATCTTTTCTAACGACTTTAATGAAGACTATAGTGTAAAATATCTTAAATTAAGAGTTTTGGGGGATTAGGCTTAAAGAAAAATTGCAGGGGTTTTTCTGACTCCGCATCCCGAGTAAGCGACCCCAAAAACATATAGCGAACCTGGTCTGCTCTCTAGGTCCGATCTTTTTTTGTGCGTGGCCCTGTAATTCATATCCCAAAAGCTGTAAATGTTTGTTGGGTTGTAACATCTTGGCATTTTAATAAAAAGAACGAATATCTGGAGAAAACGTAACGCAAAACGTTCTAATTTCCGAAATATTCACACCCTGACAGGACTGGAGATTTCCCTTCTTGGTATATAGAACTGTCACGGAGACCAAAGCAGGCTTCAAGTTGGAGCTGTCAATCATAAGGCCAGTTCCTTTCTCAAACCTCCCGAGTTCTGTCAGTTCCAAGCATTTCTCAAAATAGTCAAGCTGGATAATGGCTTTCTCTGGCTCTAGAAGGTTCAAAGGATATTTAACCCAGTTTCCTATTCCTCTGCTAGATGGAAGTCCAGGGTTATGCTCCATGTCACAATCCGTACAAATCTACTACGCGTACCAATCCATGGGTTGTTAGAGATTCTGTACATATATATATATATATATATATATATATATATATATATATATATATATATATATATATTCCTCCTAGAGTTGTTGGAATTTCGAAATGAAACTTCGTACGTCATAGTTATGTTACATGAGGTTTCTTTTGAAGGTTTAGTCTACTTTGTAACATTCTCTAGTTTTTCTCCAGCGCATCTAACTCTTGAGTTTCCAAATGGCGGCAGGTATTTTTTATGACGAATTCTGATAGAAAATTTCACTTTAAGACTAATTTATTCCGAGACATCTTTTGATCCGACGCACCGTTTGCGCGTAAAACGCAAAAAACTGAAAAATATCGCCCTTTTGTAGACAAATTCCTATTTATCACTGAAACCAAGCCTTGTACGTAAAAACACCTCGATGCAATGTCAACAAAAGCCTATTAATTTTCCTTTCATGTGATACCAAGATCAAAGTTGTAGATTGAATATTTAACGGGATATTATGAATGAAAACATATGTTGGGTCGATTGATGAGATGGGTGGAAAAACATATGGATATTAATTGTTTAAAATTAATTTAACCTACTCCGACTAAGTTGGTAAGCGAAAGTTGTGTGTTGCACGTACCAGATTTTTTACTTATAATTAGTCGAGTTAATATTTTTTTAAACAATGTAACTTTCTTTGGAAACTGATTACTTTTTTTTTAAACAAAGGCAAATTTTTTTTTTAGTTTTATGATATAATAATTTCATATGGAAAGAGAAATTTATTCTGTTCTATTTTATAATAATTTTTATTTACTTTTTTTTCATAAAGTAAATAAGCACTTTTTTTTTATTGTTTATGACAGCTACTTTTTTTTCTATTCATATCGATTTTCTGAATTGTTATTTTTTTAAAACTTTTAAGGTATATTCTTCATTCATAATATCCCGTTAAATATTCAATCTACAAATTTGATCTTGATATCATCTGAGAGGAAAATTAACAGGTTATAGTGATAAATAGGAATTTGTCTACAAAAGGGCGATATTTTTCAGTTTTTTACGTTTTACGCGCAAACGGTGCGTCGGATCAAAAGATGTCTCAGAATAAATTAGTCTTAAAATGAAATTTTCTATCAGAATTCGTCATAAAAAATACCTGCCTCCATTGGAAACTCAAGAGTTTCAAGTGGAGAAAAACTGGAGAATGTTACAAAGTCAACTAAACCTTCAAAAGAAACCTCATGCAACATAACTATGACCTACCAAGTTTCATTTCGAAATTCCAACAACTCTAGGAGGAAAAGGGGGTGAACATATATGCTGGGACACCCTATATATTAATCCTTCTGAAAGATGACCCAATATGTATTTTTCACTTGTTCTTATTCCTTTCGATGTCAAGGGGTCCATAAAGTAGTATACCGTTCGTTCTGTTTCAACTACTTTATTTAAAATCTTTGCGCGACATTTTTTGCACCTCATCAGGGGCTTTTCTTGTATTAAGTCAACTCTTCATGTTCTCTCTAGAGCATAATTAGTTTTTTGTCTGACTCGCAAGAGGTGCGAATAAAGTACGAAACATGTCGCGCAAAGATTTTAAATAAAGTAGTTGAAACAGAACGAACGGTGTACTACTTTATGGACCCCCTGACATCGAAAGGAATAAGAACGAGTGATATATATATATATATATATATATATATATATATATATATATATATACATATATATTTATATATACAGGGTGATCCAGGTCTGAGTAGGCAAACTCTAAGAGGTTTTCTGGAAATCATTTCCAACAAAAAAGTTCATTTGAAGTATTGTTCGATTTCAAAGAAAAAATTCGATATGTCTAATTTTTAACGGTGGCATATTTTTTATTGCATAAGAAAAGAAAAATATTAGTTATTTTTCTCCAACGAATGCCGCTGAGAGGCTCATTTTTCAATATACTACAATTTTTTATAATAGAATATGTTTTTCTTTTTGATTCAATCAAAGTATATTCGTATAAGGCAATGTTAGTAGAACATGTAAAAAAAATATTATCCAAATCGGCAACATTTGTCAATTGGAATGGAATGGAGTACATATACGATGTTAATGTTCATTTTGACCAGAAGTAGTCATATCCGACCTATCTATCTACGAGTCATGAGGAAGAAAAAAGTCAACGGCACTTTTTTCTTCCTCATGACTCGTAGATTTTAAGTATGCAATAAAACATTCTACTTTGGAAAACATTTCAAGACCAATTTTTGCGGGGGTCAATATGGGGGTTCTTTTTTCCGGTCTCGTATTGGAGAATCATTTGGTCAAAGGATCATCGTTATGTTTCTCACTTTAATGTTGACCATCACATAAAATCACATTTAAACAATTTCAATAAGAAAATTTACTTTATTTTAGTAGCATTTACTTTATTTTAGTTTTACTTTATTTTATTTTATTTTTAGTAGAAGATTTACTTTATTTTACTTTATTTTATGTTATTTAAGATTTATTTTATTTTATTTTTAGTAGAAGATTTACTTTATTTTAGTTTTACTTTATTTTATGTTATTTAAGATTTATTTTATTTTATTTTTAGTAGAAGATTTACTTTATTTTACTTTATTTTATGTTATTTAAGATTTATTTTATTTTATTTTTAGTAGAAGATTTACTTTATTTTACTCTATTTTATATTATTTAAGATTTATTTTATTTTATTTTTAGTAGAAGATTTACTTTATTTTATGTTATTTAAGATTTATTTTATTTTATTTTTAGTAGAAGATTTACTTTATTTTACTTTATTTTATGTTATTTAAGATTTATTTTATTTTATTTTTAGTAGAAGATTTACTTTATTCTAGTTTTACTTTATTTTATGTTATTTAAGATTTATTTTATTTTATTTTTAGTAGAAGATTTACTTTATTTTATGTTATTTAAGATTTATTTTATTTTATTTTTAGTAGAAGATTTACTTTATTTTAGTTTTACTTTATTTTATGTTATTTAAGATTTATTTTATTTTATTTTTAGTAGAAGATTTACTTTATTTTAGTTTTACTTTATTTTATTTTATTTAAGATTTACTTTATTTTTTTTTAGTAGAAGATTTACTTTATTTTACTTTATTTTATGTTATTTAAGATTTATTTTATTTTATTTTTAGTAGAAGATTTACTTTATTTTAGTTTTACTTTATTTTACTTTATTTTATTTTATTTAAGATTTACTTTATTTTTTTTTAGTAGAAGATTTACTTTATTTTACTTTATTTTATGTTATTTAAGATTTATTTTATTTTATTTTTAGTAGAAGATTTACTTTATTTTAGTTTTACTTTATTTTACTTTATTTTATTTAAGATTTACTTTATTTTTTTTAGTAGAAGATTTACTTTATTTTAGTTTTACTTTATTTTATTTTATTTTTAGTAGAAGATTTACTTTATTTTAGTTTTACTTTATTTTATTTTATTTTTAGTCGAAGATTTACTTTATTTTAGTTTTACTTTATTTTACTTTATTTTATTTTATTTAAGATTTACTTTATTTTTTTTAGTAGAAGATTTACTTTATTTTATGTTATTTAAGATTTATTTTATTTTATTTTTAGTAGAAGATTTACTTTATTTCAGTTTTACTTTATGTTACTTTATATTATTTTATTTAAGATTTACTTTATTTTATTTTTAGTAGAAGATTTACTTTATTTTAGTTTTACTTTATGTTACTTTATATTATTTTATTTAAGATTTACTTTATTTTAGTAGAAGCTTTACTTTATTTTACTTTATTTTATTTTATTTAAGATTTACTCTATTTTATTTTTAGTAGAAGATTTACTTTATTTTAGTCTTACTTTATGTTACTTTATATTATTTTATTTAAGATTTACTTTATTTTAGTAGAAGATTTACTTTATTTTACTTTATTTTATTTTATTTAAGATTTACTCTATTTTATTTTTAGTAGAAGATTTACTTTATTTTAGTTTTACTTTATGTTACTTTATATTATTTTATTTAAGATTTACTTTATTTTACTTTATTTTATTTTATTTAAGATTTACTCTATTTTATTTTTAGTAGAAGATTTACTTTATTTTAGTTTTACTTTACGTTACTTTATATTATTTTATTTAAGGTTTACTTTATTTTAGTAGAAGATTTACTTTATTTTACTTTATTTTATTTTATTTAAGATTTACTCTATTTTATTTTTAGTAGAAGATTTACTTTATTTTAGTCTTACTTTATGTTACTTTATATTATTTTATTTAAGATTTACTTTATTTTAGTAGAAGATTTACTTTATTTTACTTTATTTTATTTAAGATTTACTCTATTTTATTTTTAGTAGAAGATTTACTTTATTTTAGTTTTACTTTATGTTACTTTATATTATTTTATTTAAGATTTACTTTATTTTAGTAGAAGATTTACTTTATTTTATTTTATTTAAGATTTACTCTATTTTATTTTTAGTAGAAGATTTACTTTATTTTAGTAGAAGATTTACTTTATTTTGTAGTTTTCTGGCAATATTACGGTGTTGTAATAAGTTCTACTCTACATAAATCTAACTACCTAAAGAGTTTAATAAGAATTTATGAGCCTGTGATAAATATAGTTTCTCGATTAAAAACTGCTTTATCAGAACACACTGCCCGAGCTCCAATCTCTCCAGCCCTAACAATAGACAGCAATAAATCAAGAACCGACATCGAGTGTATTCTCCTCCAGATAGACTCTAGGCTTTATTAGTTCGTTGTATTGCTCCAAGTCTCCTATAGAATGCGCATTCGTCTCTCTAGTTTATGCAATATATAATAGAGGTAGGGAAATTCGTCGTTTTATAATCTCTTTGGGCGTTTCCTTAGCACTAATGAACATTCAAATCAAACTCTAAACATGGATGTGCTCGCGACTTCGTCCGCGCGTATAGTGACTAAGGGCAACATTTTTTTGATATATATATATATATATATATATATATATATATATATATATATATATATATATATATATTTTTGGATTATAACCACCGTTGTTAGGGTATTTTAAAAAAAAAATCTATTTTACAGTAATGCTTCTCTATACACGATATTAAGGGTATAGCCATCGGGGATCAGGCATACAGGCTGCTAGGATTGCTAACACGAATCCCAGGAATAAAAAAATATATTATATTTATAAATATATTATATAATATATCTATAATGATAATAAATTAGTAATTAGTAATTTGGGTCTGAAGTAAACCCCTCTCTTAATGAACCAATTTAGTTTATTTATACTATAAATAAATAAATATTATTTATACTATAAATAAATAAATATTATTATTACTATAAATAAATATATATATATATATATATATATATATATATATATATAAATATTTTGTAGATTATCACAACGAATACCGAGTTTCGTTGAAATGTAACAAAAATTAAGGCTAGTAGTGGAAAATTGGTAATTTGGGTCCGGAATAATTCCCCCCCCCCTCTTACTAATGAACCGATTTAGTTTATTTTTACAACACCGAATCTGCCTCCTGCCTGGCCATCGGTGGACTCATTGTCAGATGGTATTAAAATGGCTGGTCTCGATACATTTCAAAATTACAAAACCATTTTTTTTTTTTATCTTTATTACAAGAAATATGAAACAAAATAAAAATAAATAAATAACATTTCAGTAAATTAACCTTCAATGTCGTATATCTCAAAACGATGTTTTTCAAATCGGGTGATCCCCCCCCCCCCGCTAGCGCGTTCAATTTTAAGCCGATTAACTCTAAATTTGAACTGCTACTTCCTAATCATATTTTCTAGTAAAGTACAAAGGATTCTTACAATTCGTGAATTATAACGATGATCGATTTTCGACGGTTTTTTAATAGAAAATGAAAAATTGTTCATCATTTTCAAAAAAATTAATATTTCCTAAAAATCCTACGTAATTTACTAGATTTTTTTTTTTTCAAAATAGTGTTATATTTTTGTTCTAGATTAAAAATTGCAGCCTGCAGACTATCGTCCGTGAAAAAAGAGTGTTTCCGTTCGTCGGAAACAGCGCCGCTATTTTGTATTAGAAGAATTAAAGCGTTTTTTTTTTGTATTATTAATTTAAAATCCCGTATAAAACTTGTGACATAATAATTGAAAAATATTGATTTATTTATTATTCATAAATTAGAGAAAATGACTTTGATTTTGGCCACTCAAGGTAATATTGCCCCTTAAGGGTGGAATCCCTCTTGATAATTGAAAAAATGTGGAGAAAAATAATCTATCTTGGTATTTTAATCCTTCCAATTAATTAGGTTTTAACCCCAATCACAAGATAGCACTGGCTAAATTATAGGTCAGCAGAATGTGTATCAGTTGGGGAAAGTTGTGTATATAATGTTGGAGCAGATGTAAGCAACTACACAACTTTCCTGGGAAGTTCATCTCTCGGCTAATTTACCTGTCCAACATCACCCTCTCTCCTGATATTATCATATAGATTCGAGTATCTTCTACTCATAAATATATACCGAGGAGAATGGAGGCCAAAACATTTAGACAACATATCCCATCTGCCAATATGTGCATTTCAGTCTCCGACAATTATAATTGAAATAAAGTAAATTCTAATATCAGTGCCATGAACTGGATTTGATGGAATTTGCTGTGCATATATATATATATATATATATATATATATATATATATATATATATATCATGCATAAATCCATGTGAAAAAATCAATAAATCTCATTGAGTTCATCAGTTGGAGCAGTAGTTAACCTAAACATTCAAATCCTGATTAGACTGGGTAAAATCAGAATATATTATCAAATCATTCAAAAATCATATTATTTCAATTAATCTCATTGTTAAATTAAGATAAATTAATGCTTTGAAGGTGTCAGTCCAATTTTTTCCAAGTCTAATGACGATTTGAATGTTTAATTTCAACGATATCAGTACTTGTATTAAGATAGATGAAAAATAAAATATTAATTTATGTTCAATTGTAAAAGATCGTGAATTATTTACACATAATTTTATAAACAGGGGAAACGAAAAACAAAATCTGGCTAGACAAATTTGTTCGAAATTTTATTAGCTTTCATTTAAAAAAGCTGTAGCCTTTTTTGAAACACGAAATGTTATTTAGCCCCACTCTATGCCGGTTGCGTTTGCGCAGTTGGCGAAACAAAATGAAAATAACTTATAGTACACCCGTTATTTTCGGACTAGTTAAAACAGCAAGTTTTCAATGACTAAAACTGAAAAAGCTACTTGCTGACAGTGTAACTTACCTCTAACAGTTAAATACATATTGACAAAATGTAGAAGACGTGATTACTTACAAATACCGCACGACATGACTGAACTTTTGAAAGAGGGTAGCCAATCGATAAACACTATTCTTCAACATCTAAAACACACACAGCTATACAACAAGATTTAATTTTAGACTCTAAAGTTACTTCTGATATCTGGTAGCATTGGTGAAAAGATAATTTTCATTATAATTATTTGTTAATTTAAATTAATTTTACTTTCACTTAATCATGATTAATATGCGTGAGTGTATGAATACGTATGTATACGTATGTATGTACATGTGTATAACATGAATTACACATAGTGTATATAAAGCAATTTATATGCATGTGTTGTGTACTTGCATATACATCTGTAGTGTATATGGTATTGTTTATATATATATATATATATATATATATATATATATATAATAGTGTACATACTTATAACTGTTATATTAATTTGTGAAATACTTTTATTGTAAATTAATGTTTTTACTTTATATGAAATATCAATAAGAAATTGTAACAACTGTTTAATTATAAGAACACATTTGTAATTATCGAGCGAATCATCTGCGTTATGAAAGTCTTGATAATAAATAAAAAAACAGCAAATCATTAGAAACTAAACTTTCCTGTCGATTTCAATCAATAACTCCGACATATCGGTATCCCTGTAAATGCCTGTATATATCTATATACATTTTTGGGTGTGTATACATATTTGCCTCTAGAAACCTGAGCTATTCCATAATTGGAGTTTATCAGTTTACCTCTGCAGTCTCAACTAATTGACTCTCAAGTTGCACTCTAATTCAAACTAATAATTACAACTTTAGTGAATAATTAATTACATCCCACGATATGATCAGTAACTAACCAACTCCAACGAGTATTGATAGTGTTATCGGAACTAGTATTAATATCCAAGGGACAGATCAAGAGCGGACAAAGGATATTAACAGACGCTTATTGTCTGGAGCAGTTCGTTTGAAGGGTAATTAATTTCCTACGGGACTTGATCTCATTAAGAATTCAATACTTATTATCGTATTTTATTTGAGAGCACTTACATAATTCTAGTACGTAAAATAATACATATTATCGTTAGGTACTTAATATAAATAGCTGGAGTTGGAGATAGTTAGCCGTTGGGGTGATAAGAAATCAAGGGATGGTTGGGATTTGGCTAGGAGAAAAAATGTCAGATCTTCAGGCAGAAATCTATAATGGTCTTTTCGCACTTTGGTTGTCTGTCAATGTCTGTGCCTCAACTATCTCAGGGATGCAGAAGAGAACTTGGGTAGGCAACTTTAAACACCATCTGAGCGTAAATCAGGGATGAAGTTGGGAGGACACGAGCACAGAACCTTCAATCAAAAATCGAAGTCAAAGTTCTACAAGCGCTTCAGGATAGCAAAGGTATGGTTGAGATTTGGCTAGGATATAAAAACGTCAGATCTTCAGGCAGAAATCTATATTGGCCTTTTCGCACTTTGGTAGCCTTCTTCAACACTACTAAATGCCTTCCAAGAAGTCAGTTAGGTGACCGTGGTAAAATATTACACACTGCCTTCTTGGTCTGTTCCCCCCTAGGTATTTTTAAGTGCTGAAGAAGGCTGCCAAAGTGCAGACAAAACGTCCAATATAGATTTCCGCCTGAAGATAATCTGACGTTTTTTTCTCCTAGCCGAATACCGACCATCCATTGACTTCATAAATTTTAGCTGTTGGTAAACGTTTTTTGTATTTATTATCCAGTCATCCCAGTTAAGTTTTATTTGTAAAAACAATTTCAGCAAGCTCAAATTAATTGGTGCTAATTAAAAAAAAATATGCCGGTGTTTCCAGAAGATTAAACTGTTTGTAGAGAGAGCGATGACAGAATGTAGCCAAGAAGACAAGACTCAGAGACCCGTGACCAAATCCACGCAGGAACTCTAGATTCTTCACGCTTTTCTGCTTCTTCATTACAAGCAAGCATTCTCTTCAGCCAAGCAGAACTCTTTCTAGAAGCATTTGCTTCGCTTACTTCGGTAGGGAGGGGGTTTTTAATAAGGCTCTGCTACAAAATGAAGAAATACTTGGAGTAGTCTTCCCCCTCCCTTTTCCTGAATTCATTCTTATTTATTTAACCTACTAGCTGAATACCCGTGCTTCGTCACGGCAGATAAGTAGTTATTTTATTGCGTTAAATAATGTTTCATGAAATTACGTTACTATACAATTCTGTGCAGTTTATTATAGCACGGTTCCCGTCATACTATATGTTATTCAATGGGCGTTAAAATTTAAAAGTTTATGTTTCCAAAAAGTTATTTGGAAACACCCATTATATTACCAAGGTTATAGGCGAGGAGGCTGTGCAAGGGTTCCGGATATAATTGCCCCACCTAGAAAACTCTAAGGATAGGCTTACCATACATCACGGTTTGACCGGGACTTTCCCGGTATTTTACAATTGTTTCGGTGTCCCGCCCGGTTTTATCAATGTCCCGGAAAAGGCTGTAAGATGTAAAAAGTAATGAATTCATGTTTATAAGAATCTTTTATAAATCGGTTACTTTTCTACAATCAACATTTTTACTACTACTCACAGTGTCAAAGATATGAGAAGTAATCTAACTGTAAAACGCTGGAACTACCTGCACAGCGCTGCCAGCTGCCAGACACTTCTATTTGGCTGAGAGATTTTTTTAAGAAAATCAAGTAGCAAAAAATGTTCCGTTCTTATTTTTAAGGTTTGGGTAGACTAACAATTCCGGATCCCCCCTTCCCGTTACTTGCTAGGCATAAAACTCACCATTTTGCTTATAATTTGTACTGTATTTATTCCCAACCCCCCCTGGTATGCCCATCCCATATTAATGTGTCTCGGTTTAACTCTCCAAAAATATGGCAAGCCTATCTGACGGGGACAGGCAGAAAAGAAACGCAATTAAAACTCTATGAGGGACAGTTAATTTCTAGTAATTCAAGGTCTGCCATCATAGTTGAAATTAACCTCAATTAAAAATAATACTATGAAATAGATAATGTACGATAACAGCTGTTCTTTATCGTCCTAGCAACGCAGGCTGTCTAGGCTTGCCTTCTCTAACCAACTCAAACTTTAAACCCCCCTAAAAATGCTTAAAAATACGAATATCAAAAAATCCTTTCTTCGCGAGCGCCTACGTTATATAGGGAGTGTCCATGCAAAATTTCAACATTTTCTGTCGAGCGGTTTGGGCTGGGCGTTGATAGATGAGTGAGTGAGTGAGTGAGTGAGTGGTATTTGACAAATATATAGTAGATACATATATACAGGGTGGTCCCGAAGAAAATCCCCATACTTGAAGGGTATGTACTTCAACTAAAGTGTAGTTGAATGCCACCAAGGAGAAATTTTTATTTGCATTATTTCCCTAGATATAGGCGTTTCCGTGTTTATTTGTCTAAAAGCTAGTTTTTATAGTACCCACTTTGTACTATTTAACCATCCCTTACCCATTTTGTACTATTTAACCATCCCTAACCCATTTTGTACTATTTAACCATCCCTAACCCATTTTGTACTATGTAACCATCCCTAACCCATTTTGTACTTTTTAACCATCCCTAACCCATTTTGTACTATTTAACCATCCCTAACCCATTTTGTACTATTTAACCATCCCTAACCCATTTTGTACTATTTAACCATCCCTAACCCATTTTGTACTATTTAACCATCCCTAACCCATTTTGTACTATTTAACCATCCCTAACCCATTTTGTACTATTTAACCATCCCTAACCCATTTTGTACTATTTAACCATCCCTAACCCATTTTGTACTATTTAACCATCCCTAACCCATTTTGTACTATTTAACCATCCCTAACCCATTTTGTACTATTTAACCATCCCTAACCCATTTTGTACTATTTAACCATCCCTAACCCATTTTGTACTATTTAACCATCCCTAACCCATTTTGTACTATTTAACCATCCCTAACCCATTTTGTACTATTTAACCATCCCTAACCCATTTTGTACTATTTAACCATCCCTAACCCATTTTGTACTATTTTTCGTTCATGCCATAGAAAATATTTAATTTCGTTGACATTCTCCTAATCTGCATCGAATTTCCTATAAGATCTCACGTACCTTGTGCATAAAGTTCTGAAAGCAAATTCACAGCAGCCTCCCAAACAAATAACTTATCACGAAGTAAAGGCTTTTTATTTTAATGTTCCTCTGATAAGTAGATGGTACTATCAGAAAAGTTTCATTATTTCGTTACCTTGGTTAATTTGTATTGAAGACCAAAAAAGGTTGCTTTGCATGTGTAAATTGTGGTCAATTAAAACCCCAAAATATTATGAAGCAAAACATTATGGCTTTTAATAATTAAGTCATTAAGAGCCAAAATTCTACGCCCATTAATTTTTTTTGTGTTGATTGTCAACAATTTACCCATGCAAAGCCTCTTTTTTTAGGCTTCTACACACATTAGCCTTGGTAATAAAATAATGCAACTTTTCTGAGTGTCACACGTAACTAACCAAAAAAATGTTCGTGCGAGGCGTGGTACATTAAAAATAAAAAACATTTACTTCGTGAGTTATTTGTTTGGGTGGCTGCTGAGAATTTGGGTTCAGAAATGTTTGCACAAGGTACATGAGATCTTATAGGAAATTTTTTAGAGATTTTTAAAAATGTCATCAGAATTAAATTTTTTCTATTGCGTGAACGACAAATAGTACACAAATGGTCAAAAACTGGCGTTTGGAAGAAAGACACGGAAACGCCAAAAACTAGGCAAATAATTCGAGTAAAAATTGGTGGCATTCAACTACACATTAGTCGTCGTACACACCCCTCAAAATAAAATTAGACAAAAATTGTAGTTCAACACCACCTACCCCACATTTCTATCTCGCTTCGTTCTAGACTAATACCATTATAATGATTCTTTAGAAAAAATGTTCTCTGTTTGTACATAATTTTTTTTCAACGACTCATTACATTTTTGAAATCAGCATTAAATTTTCCTTAAGGATAACGAGCATTCAATGTTCACAAATATCTTATTCAAACCGTACAAAAATTCCGAAAGTAGAAATTAATAAAAACTTCTGGCAGGAACGGGCTACAGCACCCCTAGCGGTAGACGTGAGAAGTAATATCAAGACCAAGGCACTCCAAGCAGCAGCTTTGCCAACTTTCGTTTCACTGGAATGTTCTATTCAAATATAGTACAAAGTAACCCCCTCTTCCGATTAAACGATTTCGTTGTTGTTTTTTTTTTGTTTTTTTTTACAACGCTTCTTTCTAATTATATAAACAAGACTTTTTCTGAGTTTTGTTACAATACAAGAGATATTACGACAGGTATGAGCAAATCATTTCGCTCCGGAGTAAGCCCCTCCTCCTAATAAACGGATTTTGTTTATTTTTACAACGTTTTTTTCTCTTTACATGAACACAAGGAATACCGAGTTTCGTTGAAATATAACAAAAAATACGGCTGGCATGGTTTAATTAGTGTTTTAGGTCCGGGGTAACCCCTCCCCCCTCCCCCCACGATTTTGGGTGGGGATTTTGGTGGTTAACGAACTCGTTCAATCGTTTGTCAAGTGAAAGCTATATACCAAGTTTCGTGACGAAAAAACAAATCCCCTTCTGGCTATCGAGTTAACAGTCATTTTTGGTGTTTACTAGGTAGAATCAATAAAGAATTGAAGAAATGTTTCAAAAATTCCGTCCGGAGTGCATCAAAAGGTAATAGTTTCTCATTACTTGTTACTTTATTCCAGTCAACACTCAAAAATGTATTTGGAATTATCTCGAGCTATTGAGTAAAATATGACTTCTCTAAATTAAATACTTGCTGTTTTCCATTTTACTTAATATAAACCTCGTTTATGTTCTAAAGTAATTATTCTCGGACGTTCAGTAGTACCAATGTGCGGCGACTGCAGCTATCAGGGGCTATTCTGCGGGCTGTATTGTACGGGGTTTTAGGTAGGCAGACCTTCACGACAGTCCTGACAGGCAGGCAGCATGTAAGGCAGCAGAACGCCGTACAGTGGTGCCGAGAGGGAAAAAACCCTCAAATCCCAAGGTTTTCAATCGGGGTTGAACTAACATTTTTTTTATACCTAATTAGTTGTAGAATACTGCTCTAATGTTGCTTTTCAATTTTATTAATATCTCTGGGCACAAAACACTTTTTTGTTGACCGTTTTCTCACCGAGTAGAAATCTCAAAGATTTTTGTGGGAAGTAAAACAATATTTTATACCACTCAATCTATTCCAAAAAATTGGTATTACCCAGGATGTCTCAGGTATATATGTAGCTTTTAAAAGAATTTTCTTATTTGCAAAAATGTACCATGAACGTGGCGCATTTAGCTTGTGAAAATATGTGTAATGAAACTCAATTATCCTTAGTTTATTTGGTGTAGAAAAAAAAAGCGGTACTTAGCTATCCTCTCCGCATAGTTTTACCTAAAAACACATGTTTTGAAGTTGCTTTCATATAAATTTCATGGCCGTACTCGGCTGTATGTGTGCACAGCCTAATAACATGAAGGTGTCAATTAGCGATGCGATTATTTTACGAGAAACGACTTTACCATTATTTTTTCTGCAGAGAGTTGTTAAACATGTTGTGTAAGCAAGTAAATAAACATAAACAGTGAGATCCATCAAATATCTCACGTGAATTTGCTAAATGTAGTCGTTATACGCTCAAATTTCAAGAATGAGGGATACGTAGAGAACAGTTAACATTGAGAGGAGATCGTTGACCGTTGATGATGCAAGGTAGGCATTGTCGGGGTTCGGTCACTGCTACTTAATAAAACTGCATTTTATCGTAAAAATGGTTTTATTGTGCCGACGTTTCGGCTTGAACTTCAAGCCTTCATCAGGGCTGTAAATAAAGTTCAAGCCGAAACGTCGGCACAATAAAACCATTTTTATGATAAAATGCAGTTTTATTAAGTAGCAGTGACCGAACCCCGACGTCTTTACCTTGTAACAGCATTACATTTGTTATTAATTTATTTGACCCATCACTCAAAAACACATTTTGAATTATACATATCTCTACCGATTGAGTAAAATATGACTTTTTTATATTGAATATTTGCTGTTTTTCAGCTTTTTCTTAATATAAAACCCGTTTATCTTCCAAAATAATTATTCTATCAAATCTCATTCGACTCAGCACAAAATCATATTTCAAAAATGACACCGAAATCAGAAAGATTCAAATACCTAGAAATTTTTCACCTGAAATCGGGCGTTTGGCACCACTGTGCGCCGTGAGATCAAGTCATGATTTGAAAAATGCCAGACGAGGCTAAACGAATATATTACATTATAGATACACCAGTTTATAAATCATGAAATAATATTCCAATGAATTTGAAAACCCGTTATATACTAGATTAATACAATTCGTCCGGGTAAAAAAAAAAAAAATTTATTCTGATGAGACTTTGCTTAGGACACTAACGCACTCCTATCTAATGGAACGAGAAATTAACTTACTGACTGCTGATTACGAAGTGAATGACATCACCCAGGAGATCAACAGGAGAATTGTGGCGGCAAACCGATGCTTCTTGGGACGTTGGTCCGGCCAGTCTTAACTTATGGGTCGGAAGCTTGGGCCACAAATAAATCAGACGAATCTAGAATCTCGACTTTCGAAAGGACTATACTTAGAAGGATCTTTTGTCCCGTTAGAGATGGAGACGCATGGAGGAGACGGAAGACTGCAGAGCTGTATCGGTTATATGATGATATAGATGCTGCCAAGTTCATTAAAATTGGAAGGCTTCGCTGGGCAGGCCATGTGGTGAGAATGGAGGATAGCGATCTGACCAAAAAGATATTGACCGATAAGATGCTCGGAAAACGGAGAGTTGGCAGACCAAATATGAGATTGGAAGATGCTGTCAACACAGATGCAGGAGACCTGCTGGGAGCTAGAAACTGGCAAGCTGCTGCACAGGACCGAGCCCTCTGGCGGAGGCTTTTAGAGGCGGCCCAGACTCGGTGACGGGTTGTTGCGCCGGATATGTATGTATGACTGCTGATTACGAAACCACCAAGCAGTTCCACATGTCATACATGACATTCTGAAACAAGCCCATACATTACTATCATTGTAACTCACCTAAAGTTAATTAAATTATTTCCAAAAATATAGCCCTATCCCGAAAATTCCTATGTTTCCACGCCAAACGATCCACTCATCAAAGTCCTGTAGTACTCTCCCTATCAAGCGTCACTCATCCACTCTATCCACTAAAGCGACTCAAAAGTCAGTGGCCCAGAGATCTGCTGCAGTGACCAAGTGAAATATTAGCTTTGTCTTCCTTTAAGTCTGTCAATGTCTGTGCCTCAACTATCTCTGGGATTCAGAAGAGATCTTGGGTAGGCAACTTTAAACACCATCTGAGCGTAAATCAGGGATGAAGTTGGGAGGACACGAGCACAGAACCTTCAATCAAAAATCGAAGTCAAAGTTCTACAAGCGCTTCAGGATAGCAAAGGCGAATGTTTACTCTATGGAATGCTGATTCATAAACCTGAATTTTTACATTGATTTTTTCATAGATGATGGTGCTATTCACTTTAACTTAAAACTGTGAGAAAACTAAAAGCGAACCGCAGAAACAATGTGAAGCTTCGTGTTGCCGACATCTTCCTGACTCAGAAAATAATATAAATAAAAAAGTCGATTTTTCTGATTTACCCTTTCTCTTCCAAGTTTCTGATTTTGTATTATATTACGAGATGTATTTATATACATAATGAAATAAATAAATCAATCGAAATAAGCTTTAGGTCCACCCAAAAAACCTAGGTATGTCATGAACTGTATAACATACAGTCTTCTTTTTCGTACATGGCCACTGCGCCTGCGCGAATGCCAGTGGACACTTTTTTGGAATGGTTTTTTTTTTTTCAGTTTAGTCATCGCTAAAGCATATTTGTGCTAAAAAAAAAAAAAAATCGCCAAAATAGAGTAGAATGCTAAAAACGCGAAACCCAGTATTTACTCCGCACGAATTTCGTTAGAAAAAAAAAATGTGTTTTGCTAATTAACTAACATGACCTTTCGTATTCAATATTTATTCATTTTATTTTTGTAGAGCTCGCAAATGTAGCGACTCGCTCTTATCCAGATGTTCGCAGTAGAAACCACTAACGGCTAAAAAAGTTAAAAATATAAATATTTGAAGTTATTCTTGTAAACAAAATGTTAAAAAAGTTTAGAGCAACTTAAAAAATAAATAAATAAATTAAATAAAATAAAAAGTGTAAAAACTTTACACTCTTGAATTATTCCAAAATTTAGCAAAAAAGGTAATACGTGAATGTATATATATATATATATATATATATATATATACATTCAGGCCAAAAATTAAAAAATAAATGGATTGTTATAGAAATGAGGATAGGCATAGATAAGTCCTATTAGATCATGAATGAGCTTTGATGTGGGGAATAAAAAAAGAAAATGGTGGTTTTGGTGTTTTGGGATTTGGAAGGTGCCTAAAGAATTGAAGAATGGTTTTAATAAGTGTAATTGCCAGGATGACAAGGCCGGTACTGAAGAAGTTTTTCAAAAAGAGGCTGCTGGAATTTAGGTAAAAATAGAATACATTTTGGACATAGGGTTAAATTATTATAAATTAGTTAGTAAGAGGGTTAACATAATTACTGCATCTGTATAGAACCATACGGGCGGAAACAGCTCACCACCAGAGAAGCCCCTAGTTATAGTGACAAAGCATTCTCTTGTGATCCGTTGTACTGAGGTAATTAAGCGTGCTTGAATATCAGCTCTGAATCCCCTTTCATTCACAATAATCCCTGGTCGGGGCTCTGAAAGGATTCCCTCTTCAGTCAATCTTACTCTCAAGAGCCATCATTAACTCTTTATCAACACCTTTACAACACTCTCTACTCTATTAGCTCCTCTATATACATATATATTTCTTGTAAAATTGACTGGAAATATGAACATACAATAAACAACGTATTTAACAACATTAAAGACAGGGTGAAAGTATCAAACACAAAATATAATATTTATAAAATCAACTGTAACGACTGTACCAAATGTTATATTGGGGAATCTGCACAATTATTAGGTAAAAGAATTATACAACACGTGAAGAGCATTGACACAAAAGAAAACGTTACTCCATTGACGGATCAGGCAATATAAAAAAAGCACAGTTTCTATTTCAAAGAAGTAAAAATATTAAACAAAGAAAGAAATACGTTGAAAAGAAAAATCAGAGAAAATATTTATATTTTACAAAATTCGAAAATAGCAGTGAATAAAAGAACTGATCTGAGAAATGTACAACAAATTTTTCATGGAATAATAGATTAAGACCCAAATTTTAAAAAATTTTGACGAATTGACTTTACTAGGACAACAACGAAGGACAGATAGAGACAGGGCCATTTTTTTTAATCCACTTACATTATTAGTATTAAGCCAGACTCCAGAGCGAGTACATGGTAACGAGAGGACTTCCTAGCAAGGTAGGAATCAAAAACCTTTTATAAAATATTTAATTTAGCTAAAATTACTGTAACATTTAGGGTAGGGGTAACATTTAGGGTAGGGGTAACATTTAGGGTAGGGGTAACATTTAGGGTAGGGGTAACATTTAGGGTAGGGGTAACATTTAGGGTAGGGGTAACATTTAGGGTAGGGGTAACATTTAGGGTAGGGGTAACATTTAGGGTAGGGGTAACATTTAGGGTAGGGGTTACATTTAGGGTAGGGGTAACATTTAGGGTAGGGGTAACATTTAGGGTAGGGGTAACATTTAGGGTAGGGGTAACATTTAGGGTAGGGGTAACATTTAGGGTAGGGGTAACATTTAGGGTAGGGGTAACATTTAGGGTAGGGGTAACATTTAGGGTAGGGGTAGCATTTAGGGTAGGGGTAACATTTCATGTAGATTTGTGATGTTTTAATGCATTTTGTGGAACATTCCATAAATCTTATTGTAAGCTTCTATATAATAGGAAATCGTTTGTTTGGATGTTCAAAAAAAAACAAAAAAACTTTTTTTTTTGTAGAAGTGCGCCTGAAGAGGTGCGAAAATATGCACGAAACATATCGGGCCTAATAAAAAAAAGTAGTATGAAGACAGGATGACTGCTTTAACGACCCCATGCCTCCTAAGATCAAAAAGCATTTATATATATATATACCAGAGTAGAACAAAATATTTATATCACATGTGACATATCAAAGACCTGGAAGCCGTTAGCGTTGCCAAAGCTTAAGAAATATCAGTGGTTTGACGCCATTAGATGCTCGTAACACTTGGAAGCCGAACAGCGTTGCCAAAGCTTAAGAAATATCAGTGGTTTGACGCCATTAGATGCTCGTAACACTTGGAAGCCGAACAGCGTTGCCAAAGCTTAAGAAATTTCAGTGGTTTGGCGCCATTGGATGCTCGTAACACTTGGAAGCCGAACAGCGTTGCCTAAGCTTAAGAATTATCAGTAGTGTCTGTTCGCGATCTCTCTCAGTAAATAATGGTCCGATTTTGATGAAATTTGGTACAAAAATCTTTCTTCTAATTTGAAAGGTCAAGTTCGTTTACCAGTAGAATCCGTCCACCGGAACATGGTTTTTGGAGCGAAATTCGCGCGAAAAAAAATTGTTACGCTTACTTCATATGCTTACAAGAACTCGTTTTATAGGTTTCTTGGCCTACAAAAACGAATGAAGCTGTTTTTAAGGCGATAGCATTAACCTTTTTCGCGAAAAAGGGAAAAATAGTTGTGGAATAAAGTTTTTGTTTAGGGTACATAGAATCATCGGATTAAGTCAAAATATTTTCTGCTCGTTTAAAATTCATAAAAACAAAGGTGTTTAAATTGTTGTTTCGTTTAGAGTTAAGGAAGGATTAGAATAAAATATGTTATTAATAGACATAAAAAACGTTCCTTAATAAAAAGTATATTTACCTTAATATCTCGAAAAAGGTTGAGAATCTTGGTAAGAGGAAGGATACCATTCGAAAGCATTTAGTAAATACTCCAACCAATGACCGGGCCGGTTATAAAAACATTTTACTGCGCAGCAAACATGTTTACACACAAACTTAAGATTTATATATGTATATATATGTGCTGTGTAGTAAAATGTTTTTATAACCGGCCCGGTCATATGTTTGGAGTTAAGGTTGCCCATACACGATGAGGAATAACTCAAGGTGTGGACTGCGCAGTGGAGGGGTCAAGAAATGGGGACACATCATTTCATTACGTCTCACAAAATCAAAGGCATACTCACTCCTATATTATTGGGGTAGGGATTAAAAGAGGTGGGGCGGGGTCAAGAGGGTGAGGGTGGGGGATGAGGGATAAAACATATACTTTTATTGATTTTTGTGTAGGCATTATGAAAGAATGCATTTTTACAATTGATTTAGTTTTTTTTGCGTTTTTCTCGGAAACTGTTCGCATCGAGATATACGCCAAAAGGACATTCATTCTTTGTTTTTTCATCTTGCATCGATTTCCGAAGTTTATTTTTATTTTTGGACGCCATGTATAGTAAAATAATCACCACAATCAGACATGGATTCTCTTTAAAATTAAAATACATGATTATGACCAATGGGTCCAATTGTTATTCTTGACGGAACCACCTCATATCGCCTAGTGTCTCTAAAGCATTAAACAGAGTTTTAGGCAATATTTAAGACACTAGGATTGATGAGGTGGTTCTGTCAAGAATAAGAATTCGACCCATTGATCATAACTAGAGCCCGGAAGTTAGGCAATTATTTTTGTTTAAAATGGGCAGGCAAAAAGGCACTTAAAATACTGAAAATAGACAGTATTGTAATTAAAATAGGCATTAATAAGGAGTGAAGGCACAGAGGAATCTCACTCATTATTAATGAAAGTGTGTATTTTAAATACTCATTCATTTCTTTATTATCAATTTATAACAGAATTAGTGTACTTACTCTTACTTTCCCTTGTTACAAGCAACAACAAGATGCTTTTTCAAAGTATCAACTTCCATAGACGTTCTCAGAAAAAAGGTTTTTCATCATGAAAAAACTTCCTCTGCATTATCTTATCATTTCGAAATCCGGAATACCTGGTAATTACACCATCATCACAGCAGAAGGGGTGTGAGGAAGGATACGTACTCCTCTCATCCTCTCCTTTCCTGCTATTCATTATGCTTGTGCACTCCTTCTACTAAAGAAGGTTCTGTTATTTACAGAGGTTAAATCCATGGGTTGGGAAAATAAGTTGTCGAATAGTTATTTGTGACGGCCTTTTTTCTCTTCGATGAACGGAAATTCATTATGTGCTTTTCAAAATGTTCAAATCGCAGAAAAAAATTGCATAACGACCCAAAAAGGCTTTAAATCTTAAAATAGGTAAAAGAAGCCGAAAAAGGCAAAATAAAAATTGTCTCTACACTTCCTAAATGTACGAAATAAATTAATTTAAATATTAATTAATTTATTTATATTAATATTAATATTTATTATTTATATTAATATATTAATTAAATATTAAAAAGTCCGTCAAGCAGGAGCTGCATAACTAAGCACTTTCCTCAGAATTTGGGTAGTGTAGACTGCTTTCCAGAACAATTTGATTAAAATATCCTACATAAATAAAATAAAAACACGAATAGTTCTCTTTTAAATTTGTAATGAGTAACTGATAAATTATTAATTTGCTTCCAGAGTTATGTTTACACATGGTACCTATTACACTACGTAATAAATTCAAAAAACCTCATATTATCGTATTCTGATCTAACGCAGGAACAGGATACAGTCACTCTAGTTGTAGAAAGCGCTCCTTGCGGCGGCTTTGTGAACCTACGTCTGGCGGGCTTTTCTATTGAAATATATTACAAATTAAACCCCCGCTTTCCGATTGACCGATTCAGCTCATTTTTACAACACTTCTTTCTCATGAGTTACCCACGACGTATACCGCGTTTTGTTACAATACAGCAGAAATTACGACCGGTATGAGTATATTAGGAATTTGGGTCCGGAGTAAACCCCCCCCCCCTTCTAATGAACCGATTTAGTTTATTTTTACAACACATTTACCTGTAGATTACCACTACGAATACCGAGTTTCGTCGAAATACATCAAAACTCACGGCTGGATTGGCGAATTGGTATTGTGGGTCCGGAGTAACCCCCCCCCCTCCTAATGAACTGATTTAGTTTATTTTTACAACACATATTTACCTGTGGATTACCACTACGAATACCGAGTTTCGTCGAAATATACCAAAAATCACGGCTGGTAGTGGCGAATTGGTATTCTGGGCCCGGAGTAAACCCCCCACTTCTAATGAACCGATTTAGTTCATTTTTATATCTCACTTTTCTCTCTATATTACCACTACGAATACCAAGTTTCGTTGAAATATAACAAATATTACGGCTGACATAGTCAAATTAGTGTTTTGGGTTCGGGGTAACCCCCCCCCCCCCCTTCCGGTGGACCGACTTTGGTGGTTAACGAACTCGTTCAATCATTTGCTAATTGAATGCTATATACCAAGTTTCGTGACGAAAAAACAAAAACTCTGGCCGCTATCGTGTTAACAGACACACACACATATATACATATATATATATATATATATATATATATATATATATATATATATATATATATATGTATAAAAATTTTAACGGGGGTCATTTTCGGTGTCTACTAGGTAGGATCGATAAAGATTTGAAGAAATTTTTCAAAAATTCCGTCATGAGTCCAACCTCAATAGCTACTTTCCTTCGGAGGAAATATTAATTTAAATATTATTTATTAATAAATAAATAAATAAATTTATTAATAAATAAATAAATTTATTAATAAATAAATAAGTAAATAAATAAATAAATGCACGAAAACATATTTATTTCTATCTGATTCTTCAATATATCGAGTCAGATAAAAAAGGCATTTTGCCTAACTTCCGGGCTTTAGTCATAACCATGTATTTTAATTAAGGCACATTTACTATTTGGAAATTGAGGGAGACTGTAATGATATAATGAGGATTAAGCAAGTCCTGCCCTAAAGCCCTTACCCTATGGGATGATAGTATTAGTGGAGTTTATCATGTTAGGCCCTTCATGGGATAACCATATCACTCCTACATAATCAACTAATACCTCTACCTTATGCTTAGCTCACATATTTCCAACATCTCAACAGGAAAACTCATTTATATCTACCTTCCCAGAGTGTGCTCATTATCGCCTCTTCTGCTTTTTACTATAAGGAGTAATATATATATATATATATATATATATATATATATATATATATATATATATATATATATACATATACAGGGTGATTCAGGACTAAGTATACAAACTGTTTAGGGTTGCCACCCTAAAGATGCTTTTCTTCTTTTCAACTCTGCCAACAGTGGTGCCGTCTACCTCACCGGGGCGAACTAACCCCGGTCAAGTCGGGACAGACGAAGTTCACCCCGCTCTAAGACAGCGTGTACAGTCAAGAATCGATCTCGCTACACAGCGTGTAAAGTAATTTTGTTCCCTTTCACCGGCTTCAATACACCATGGCCGAGTAGTCACCTAAGACCACCGGGCAGCGGAGGAGCAAAGACATGCAGCTGACCATAAATGAGGAAACAGGGAGAGATACACCCCTTCTATCCAACTAGGCACCATCAACAGGTACCTATTTAATGTAACTTCATGGATCCCAGCAGCCCATCTTCATCACCACTTCATCAGCTCACCATCATTTCAACGTCATCAATCCCACAACTTTCAAAATTTCATTAATACATTAACCACCACATGTTTCTGATTTTGGCAATTTTCCCCCCACTCATTATCTTGTACTCAATAAATATAAATTATCAACTCATTATTCATACAGTCCACTTATTTTTCCAGCCCCACAAAAATATTACTTCCACATCATACCATATAAAAAATGGTGGTGTGGCAATCTTTTTACACAAACTCTAGGAGGTGATTGTAGACATGATTTCCAACATCTCAACAGGAAAACTCATTTATATCTACCTTCCCAGAGTGTGCTCATTATCGCCTCTTCTCCTATTTACTATAAGGAGTAATATATATATATATATATATATATATATATATATACATGGTGATTCAGATCTAAGTAGCCAAACTCTAGGAGGTGATTGTAGACATAATTTCCAACATCTCAACAGGAAAACTCATTTATATCTACCTTCCCAGAGTGTGCTCATTATCGCCTCTTCTCCTATTTACTATAAGGAGTAATATATATATATATACATGGTGATTCAGATCTAAGTAGCCAAACTCTAGGAGGTGATTGTAGACATAATTTCCAACATCTCAACAGGAAAACTCATTTATATCTACCTTCCCAGAGTGTGCTCATTATCGCCTCTTCTCCTGTTTACTATAAGGAGTATGTACATCCGTATGAGGTGCATAACTCGTTCGTTCCATTTTTTGAACAATTGAGATGGCATTAGATTCTAAAAGATATTTCAAAACTATTTCCACATTTGATGAAATACAACATAAATCTATAAACATAAAGGATGTACCTTTCGGAGGAAAAAAAACAAAAAAACATTTTCATCTGGCCAAACAACAAGACATGGTTTTCAGTTTTTTGAGCTTCCTGAAAAATACGTTTCTGTGTAACGAAGGAGTTTTGTATCTCACCTACTCATATATAGGTGCTAATGACCCTAGAAGTCGATGCTGTTTGTTTGAGAAGAAAAACATTTTTTCGGAAATTATTACTCTTACTCTAATATTATATATCTTTCGACATGACTTTATTTATCATATATAAAGGGTGTCTCCAAAAAAAAAAAAAAAAAAAAAAAAAAAGGTCCTTTGGCATACCTATATCTCGTTTTTTCTACAAAACGAAAAGTTAGTTTCCGAAAAAAACCCATTTGAGATTCCTCCCACATTGCCTGCCTAAATACAAATTATTAAAAGCATATGTTTTATCTTTTACCTCCTCTATCCACCCACCTCCTCTATCCACCCACCTCCTCCATCCACCCACCTCCTCTATCCACCCACCTCCTCTATCCACCCACCTCCTCTATCCACCCACCTCCTCTATCAACCCACATCCTCTATCCACCCACCTCCTCTATCCACCCACCTCCTCTATCCACCCACCTCCTCCATCCACCCACCTCCTCTATCCACCCACCTCCTCCATCCACCCACCTCCTCTATCCACCCACCTCCTCCATCCACCCACCTCCTCTATCCACCCACCTCCTCTATCCACCCACCTCCTCTATCCACCCACCTCCTCTATCCACCCACCTCCTCTATCCACCTACCTCCTCTATCCACCCACCTCCTCTAACCACCCACCTCCTCTATCCACCCACATCCTCTATCCACCCACCTCCTCTATCCAACCACCTCCTCTATCCACCCACATCCTCTATCCACCCACCTCCTCTATCCACCCACCTTCTAACCCCAAAAAATACAAAACATCTTCTTGGTCGAAAACATTACTGACGCAAGTTCAACATAATGTAAAATAGCTAAATAACTAAATAACTAATAAATAACTTTCTTTCGGAGGAAAGTGATCAAGCAAAAAACAAAAAAAACGTTTAATTCTTAATAAAAATAAATTTTCATAAGATATAAGACAAGCACTTGGAAAATCCAACACATTAAAGGACTTTTAGTATATGACCAACAAACAATTAAAAAATTGCTCACTTTCATCATACAAACCAACATTTACAAACACATATAAAAGACCGAACTGCCAATGACCCACTAGGGTAGAGGCAGAATAATTAAAATAAAACAAAATATTTTCAATTCTTAAAAAATTTAAATTTACCAATGAGGGCACACGTAATTATAAAATAAATATTTCTTCTTCTAATAATTCCTAATAATCAATTTCAATACTGTTCGAAGGTTTGGCCCCTTGTAGCAGTGCACACATTATAAAGCGACATCTCTTGGAAACCGGAAATAACATATCGCACTAGTATTTCTAAAGTGACACAACTCAAAAATCGGTTTTATTCACACCTTTATAGTTATTACTGTAAAAGATATGGTAAAGTCTTTTTGAAGACTTGCTTACTCTGCCGAAAAATTTCCTCATTCCAAAAACACTGAATACAGGAACATCGGAACACATACCTCTACCACTAACTACTTCAGAAAGACTTGGAAAATGTTCCTCCTATGGACGGAAAAAGAACAGGAGGGAAAACCAAACATGTCTTCAGTGCAATAAAAGTATTTGTGGTCAACAAAAAAGAGAATTATGTCCATCCTGCCACGCGAAAAATTAAAAACAAATATTTATATTATTTTGGAAAATTCTACTTCTTTAATTTTTTTAAATTAATTATAAACATATTCATAATAAATTCCATTCTTTTTTTTATTAAACTTGTATTCATTTCTAACCAATCAACATAGTTATTTGGAAAATGAACTGATTTTTATACTGGGTGTCGTATCTGACACCGCCTTTTGATACCTGTACTGAAAAACACCTTGTGGGAGGTTAAGATTCAGCGGCCCTGAAGATGTCCACCTCGGCAAAGAAAGTAGGATTTAGCGGTAAAGTGGTTAGGGCTGGAATTGTTGATGAGTTCTGTCCGAGTTGCAGGAGCAATCAACTCTAGGTCCTTGGAGTTCTACAACTTCTCCAAGAGAGACCATTGGACTCGCTAAGTGGTAAACTACTTAAGAAAGGTGGGAGGTGTCTGCTTGGAGTGTAGACTCAGACGCATCAATGCGTTCAACATTATCATGGAATCTAATGCATATCCAGAAACACAACAAATATTAAATGTGTCAACTTTTGTGCTTTTTATATGCATTCGAATGCCATACTTTTATAGTAATTGCTAAAACCACACAATATGTATATATATATATATATATATATATATATATATATATATACACATATATAAATCTTGATAAATTACTTTTAATATTACCTGTATCTGTATCTTTCTTGCGAAATTCACCTGCAACAAAAAACATAAATATTTAAACCACTTTTTAATAAAATAAACCAAAAGGTTTCGACAAGAAAGCGAAATTAGGAACGAGATGATCAACTGAAGCCGTTAATGATAAATAAACAAAACGGACACAGTGTTATAAAAAGCTAAAGTGCCAAAATGATTGGACAGGAAGTTACGAGTAATTACATTGGTCCCGATCCGATCCGATTAAGTCACACCTCGTCAATAATGACCTCGTAGTGAAGTGAACATGAGTAATTAGTTTAAGAAATACCATCTAATAAGCATAGAAACCTTCGATTAGGTAGAATGTTGGAGGTATGAAGGAGGAGTTGAGAGGTCAATCAATCTTCCGGAAGTATATCAGTCCCGAAAAAATAAATATTAGTGTAACAGTAAATTTTTAACTGTTACACTACGATAAGAGAAGCATTAGTATTCATATTTTAAAATTATTTATAAAGAAGGTAGGTAGAAAGTTATAAGCATAGTAAAGTTATAAACATTGGATTGTTATAAACATCTGTCCAGGTAATTTAATAAGCAAGTTATAAGCATAGTAAAGTTATAAACATTGGATTGTTATAAACATCTGTCCCGGTAATTTAATAAGCAAGTTATAAGCATAGTAAAGTTATAAACATTGGATTGTTATAAACATCTGTCCAGGTAATTTAATAAGCAAGTTATAAGCATAGTAAAGTTATAAACATTGGATTGTTATAAACATCTGTCCAGGTAATTTAATAAGCAAGGGCAACAAAAAGCAAAAGAATGAATTTAATAAGCAAGGGCAACAAAAAGCAAAAGAATGAATTTAATAAGCAAGGGCAACAAAAAGCAAAAGAATGAATTTAATAAGCAAGGGCAACAAAAAGCAAAAGAATGAATTTAATAAGCAAGGGCAACAAAAAGCAAAAGAATGAATTTAATAAGCAAGGGCAACAAAAAGCAAAAGAATGAATTTAATAAGCAAGGGCAACAAAAAGCAAAAGAATGAATTTAATAAGCAAGGGCAACAAAAAGCAAAAGAATGAATTTAATAAGCAAGGACAACAAAAAGCAAAAGAATGAATTTAATAAGCAAGGGCAACAAATAGCAAAAGAATGAATTTAATAAGCAAGGGCAACAAAAAGCAAAAGAATGAATTTAATAAGCAAGGGCAACAAAAAGCAAAAGAATGAATTTAATAAGCAAGGGCAACAAAAAGCAAAAGAATGAATTTAATAAGCAAGGGCAACAAAAAGCAAAAGAATGAATTTAATAAGCAAGGGCAACAAATAGCAAAAGAATGAATTTAATAAGCAAGGGCAACAAAAAGCAAAAGAATGAATTTAATAAGCAAGGGCAACAAAAAGCAAAAGAATGAATTTAATAAGCAAGGGCAACAAAAAGCAAAAGAATGAATTTAATAAGCAAGGGCAACAAAAAGCAAAAGAATGAATTTAATAAGCAAGGGCAACAAATAGCAAAAGAATGAATTTAATAAGCAAGGGCAACAAAAAGCAAAAGAATGAATTTAATAAGCAAGGGCAACAAAAAGCAAAAGAATGAATTTAATAAGCAAGGGCAACAAAAAGCAAAAGAATGAATTTAATAAGCAAGGGCAACAAATAGCAAAAGAATGAATTTAATAAGCAAGGGTAACAAAAAGCAAAAGAATGAATTTAATAAGCAAGGGCAACAAAAAGCAAAAGAATGAATTTAATAAGCAAGGGCAACAAAAAGCAAAAGACTGAATTGACAAAGTTGTTCTAAATTTTATTAGCTTTCATTAAAAAAAAAAAATGCATTGAAATCGGTTAAGAATTTTGAAACACAATATGTCGTTTGGTGCCATTTTGCTTCGTCGGTCCGAAATCGGTCTAGAAACAAACAAGTTCCGAGAATCGGTGGCCATCGGATATGATCGGATCGGTTCGAGTCGGGACCAATGTAGGCACCTCCATTGAGATGCATGTGTTTGTTTTTCTTCCGACAGTCGGTGGCTATCGGATCAGATCGGATCGGGTCTAATGTAGTTGCCCCCTTACTCAGCCTAATCCGAACTATACCTTGGCGTATTCTTAATGTGTTATTTTTGTAAGGGAGGTGTATTATCTGCAGTTTCGTTTTGAGGAAAAATATATAAATATGTCTAAACTATCTGACTGACCGTGCTTCTTTACAGCAGATAAGTAGTTCTTTTATTGCGCTGAATAATGTATCATAAAAATTAGCGCTACTACATAATTTTGCGCAATTTATTACAGCACGGTTCTCGGCACACTGTAAGTTATTCATCAATTGATAAGTAAACAAAATATAATGTTTCTTGACATGGGGCGCTCCGGACCAGTGTCGAGAAACAGATAACATAGATATAGCCCGTTATCTATAGGTTAGCATTACCAGCAGTTTAACCAGTACGAGCCAAAATTCGTTGACAATAATAAATGCACGTTAAAATTTAATCATTTCTTTCCAAGATGTCATTTTGAAACACCCATTATATTTGCGAGCATTACCAAGAACTGTTCTTACTGGGGAAGCTGATGGGTAAGGAGGCTGAGCAAGGGTTCGGGATATTATTACTTCGGATGGACCATAACCAGGTGAAGCGTAAACTCTAAGAGGGTCAAGATCACAGATTAATTCAAGTAATTCAAGGTCTGCCATCATAGTTCAAATGAACCGCAAATAAAAATAATATTATGAAATAGACACAGTACGGTAACAGCTGACCTGTTATTGTTCTAGCAACGCATGCTGCCTAGGCTTGCCTGCTCTCTAACCAACTAAAAATTCAAACCCCTCTAAAAATACTTCAAAATTTGAATAAAAAAATCCTTTCTTAGTGTTTACATGATAAAGGGAGGGTCCATGGAAAATTTCAAATTTTTCTGTCAAGTTGTTTGGGCTGGGCGATGATAGGTTAGTGAGTGAGTGAGTGGCATTTGACAGATTCACAAAGAATGCTACAAAGAGAAATATACTCCATTATAATTTGTTTTATGTAAACAAAATGAAAAGAAAAATTCGCTGTACATAAATCCCCTTCTGAATGAAGAAAAACGGTTCAATAATTGCACACAATAGGGAGGATAAATGGCCGTTTTTTAAAGAAATTTATATTAAATCTTTCTTGAAGAGTTCTTTGTAATATAAATCTTGAGAGAATTCTCTATAATAATGGCGAATCGATGGAGGAATATCGAAGCGAGAAAGCGGAAATATTTCTTCATTTTCTCTCTTATCAATTTTCCACCATTTCCCTCCTTTTCTGCTGATAGCGGGAACAGAGCAGAGCGTATTTAAGCCATTTATTCCTTGGAGTATTTTCTCATCCTAGTTTTTCGTTTCTTGTCAAAAATAGATCCATGGATAATATGAAGTAATGTTACATTAACAGAAATGTCATAATCTAGCCAAATAATAGGGCCAATACCCAAAAGTAATCAACAATTTGATAAGATATATTGTGATCTAAATAGTATTTAGATTAGTGTAGTATTTCCTAAATATCAGGCTGTACCGTATGAAATGTCAGTTTTGGACTTGCCGATTTCCTTCAAATGTCTTGAAACGGTCGTGGCTCCTACTCCGAGTTCTTTGGCATATTCCCTAGTGCTTTTTGAGGGACAAGCTTCAACCCTTTCTTTCAGGTGGTCATTGTCAAGGTTGGTTTCTGGCCTTCCTCGCTCCTCGTTGTCAAGGGGAAAATTTCCACTTCGAATCCTGGAAAACCACCGGTAAACAGTTCGTTCATTCGCCGTTCCCTCCCCGAACGCCGTGTTAATTTTCATACACGCCTCAGCAGCGCTATGACCGAGCTTAAATTCATAACGAAAAATAATACGGATTTCCGTTGAAGTCATAATTTAAGTTTTATTTTTTTATCAGAGGATCGTTCTCACAACACAGTACGCAAGTAACTGATTAAATAATAGGAATAAAAGAGCTTTAATTCTATATGAATAACAATGATGTTTGTAAATAATGGAATAAAAAAGGGAAAGGATTACATCGGAAAGTAAACAAAACTAACATTTCATACGGTACAGCCTGATACTACACTAATCTTTGTGGAGTAAATATCCATACCGTTACATTTAGTAGTTTAGGATTAGTGGGGTTAATAATATCTTCCAGAGATGGGCATAATTTTATTTATAAATAAAAATACGAATTTATTCGTACTTCATATATTTGTGAATACGAATATAAATAAATTCATACTTCATATATTTGTGAATACGAATATAAATAAATTCGTATTCATAAGTGTGAATACGAATTTATTTTTATTCACATATATTAAATATAAAAATACAAATAAAATTCTATTCGCAAATGTTTCTGCGAATAAAAATAAATTCACAGAAAAAATTGTAAATAATCACAAAAAATGTGAATATTTACAAAAAATCAAGTGATTACAAAAAAAATCACTTTAAAATATACGAATAAAAATTTATTTACATTATAATTTGTGAATAAAAATTTATTCACAATAAAATTCGCAAATCAGTTATGAATTTATCCGTAGATGAATTTACGAAAGTTATTGAAGGTGATTTTTTTTTTTTGATGGAGGTACAGATGACAAACTGTGTCCCTGCAGCATGACTGGTGTTCCCGCGGCGGACTCGGGGTAAACAAAAAATCTAGGCGCTAATAACCTAGACGTTAAACGCCTTAAAAAAAAAAAAAAAAAATCACCTTCAATAACTTTCTCTTTCGTAATATCATCTTAATACAAATAAATTCATGATTTATTTGCGAATAAATTTGAATAAATTATTATTCACAAATTATAATGTGAATAAATTTGTATTCGTACGAATTTATTTATATTCGTATTCACAAATATATGAAGTACGAATATATTTGTATTTTTATTTATAAATAAATCTCTGCTATTTTGTACGATCAAAGTCATTTTCTCGAATTTATACAGAACAAATGAATGTCAATTCTTTATGTCAAAAGATCTATTTTGGATGTTAAAGTATCCAAAAAATAAGTTTCAATTCTTCAAAAAAAAAAAAAAAAAAAAAAAAAAAAAAAAAAAAAAAAAAAAAAAAAAAAAAAAAAAAAAAAAAAAAAAAAAAAAACTGCGGCGGAGTGTGCAGAACGGAAATCCTCTATTTTTACGGGCGATAGTCTGCAGGCGGCACTTTTTATTCTAGAACGAAAAATCATTTCGAAAGAAGAAGATCAAATCTAGTAAAGTACGTAGGTTTTTTAAGGAATATTAATTTTTTTCGAAAATGTTGAACAATTATTTATTTTCTATTAAAAAAATCCGTCGAAAATCGGTCATAAAATGGTTATGATTCAGTGAATCGAAACATCCCATATACTATGAAATATCATTAGGAAAATGCAGTTAAAATTTGAAGTTGATCGGGCGAAAATTGAAGACGCCAGAGAATCCCTGATTTGAAAAACATGGTTTTGAGAAAACGTCTTTAAAGTTTCTGATATGTAAATTTTTTCCTATTTAATTTTCTTTCATACTTATTTTATAAAGATTACAAAAATATTCTTTTTTTAATGTATTGAAGGAGGACCAAAAAAAAACTTAACAATTAAGAACAAGCGAATTGAAGGTCGCTGAAAAAATTATCTTCTAATCAGCATTGGGAAAATCGTATTTTATGCCCATTTAAAAAATTTTCTTCAAATATACACTATTGTATATCATTATTGATTAGTTACGGAAGAATTTTAGCACAAAAAAAAACAAAAAACAAGAAACAATCATTTAGAGCCTTCTGCTCAAATTCAGGAACATAAAAATACTTTAGGTGCACCCGAAGAACCTATCTATTGTAACATACAGTCGTCTTTTTCGTACATGGCCAGCGCGAACGCCAGCGGAAATTTTTTTGCAACACGTTTTTGTAACGGTTTTTTTTTCAGTTTAGCCATCGCTAAAGCATATTTACGCTAATATTTACAAGGTAGTATTACGCCTTAAGTTGTTGAGTGACTTGATAGAGTATAGCGGAGTTCGTATCTTCTTAGAAGCACATTCGCAACTGCATGCTTTTTCAGTATCATGCGATGGTTAAGGCGACAGCTGTGACTAAAAAAAAAAATAGAGTTTATATTGACCTGTTGACTGTAAACAAGTGCGAACGTTGGTCCAGGAGGTTTGCCGAGAGTGATTTTGACCTCTAACGTGCGCCTAGATTCTGGCGCCTGGAATCTTCCTTCTCTTTGAGATTTTATTTTATATTTTTCACGAGACATCAAAGCCTACCAATAACTGCTTCTATTCCTGTACTAATGGCTCTAGGGATATGAACGGAACCGCGCTAAGATGACGCAGTTCCTTGCTAGTCGTACTCTCATAACAAATCCCCAACCATTTCCAACTTTGTAATCTCATCGGTCAACCATCCCTCCTCAATAATTATTTCCTGGTTCAACAAATGCTTTATTTTCGTAGAATCTATAAAATAACAACCAAAATCCATTATAAAACTTATCAATAATTTAATAGTTACACGAGCTTTCCTGATAAAATTAATAATTTCTTTGCTGCTTGGAATAAAAAACTGGTCGAAAAGTAATTACCCAGATGATCCAGCATTCCTTCATTAAGAGGCATTTCTTAAGTAAATTCTGCCGAGGGGGAAAATTGCTCTGGAAAATGGAGGGGGGGGGGGGGGTTAATGGAGGCAGCTCAATTATAATTTAATAAAAACGAATTGCCCCTTGCAATTAATTCCCCCACAATAGTTTCATATAATTAATGTAAAAAAGATGAGAGATATTTAAAACAAATACCATTTTTTTGTGTAATTACTTTATAAAGTTATCTTACTGGTACGTGTGAACCAACTAGAGTAACGTGATAAAAATAAAAATAAAAAAAATCTTGATTAGGTAAAAAACATCATCATCCAAAAATTATGAAGAAATAAAAAATATATCGGAATTCAAACCCCATTTCCAAATTTTTATGTCATACCTTTAAGTAATTATAAGGAAACATTCATCGTTTTTACCTTTTAGCGCGGTTCCTCCCTCCCTTCATAGGGAGGAACCCCACTTATAAGGTTGATCTCATGAAACAATCCGGAAGTGCCGACTAGAAAATTTCGCTTTTCAGAACCACTAGAGACCGAAAATAACGGTGGTTCAAATTTTTATGTATATTATATATATATATATATATTTGTCTATTCGCGGATTTCTGGCGTCCCTAATGGTCCCATTTTGATGAAATTTGGTATTTGTAATGAGTAGCTGACGCAATTCGTCCAATGAGTTCCATGGACGTGAAATCTTGGAAAAAATATTTTAATACAGCTTATGTAAATTTTCTTTCTGCTTAACCAATACCAAGCCGGAAATCTCTTAATAATACGGCTTTTCCACAACCGTCCAATCGCTAGGCCACCCACAGAGCTAACCTCGAACCCATCCTAAATCAAAGCAACATTATAAGCATTCAACCACATCTGTATTTGACGACGATATGCTTTTTGAACGTTCAGGTGACTAATTAAATCCATCGGAAAGCATATTGCAAATTTGTGCATATAATTAATATGTTTTCCTTCCTTATTCCAAGTTCCCCTCGGATACCCGACTCCCTGCAATGGGATATTACTATGAATTATAACCTAGGCTAATGATCCCAGCAAGGATTCCCGGAGGTAGAATATACAACAAGATGAAGGAGAGGTGTTTCCTACGGTTATTTTATCCTTACTCTGATTATATTCGACAAAAACAACAGCTGGATATTTAAAACCGCCATTTAGGAGAGCTTGTATTTTCAAAACAACACTATTCAGATAAAGGAATTATTCTAATTCGCGCGCTTTTTATGGAGGGAAAATAACAATACACATATTAGTTTCATTTAAAAAAATAAATAAATAATGTTTCCTTCATTTAGCGAATTTCCTCCTTCCCGCCACACGGAGAATAGCCCTTTATTACATCTATCAGAAAAGGCAATCCGGAATTTACTACTAAAAATTTCAAGTTTCACAACAAATAGAACACGACAGTTATTGCAAATTCATTGACTAATGTTCCGGAGGGCCTGATTTTAGAAAAAAAAAAAAAAAAAAAAAAAAAAAAAGAAAAAAAAAAAAAAAAAGAAAGGTGCAGAAACGATTATATCATCTAATGTCGTCGTTCGTGATTCACTGTCCAAGACTGTACCAAGAACCATCCATGAAATAATTAATTTAATGGGTACCTGCGAAGGAGAAAATCAGGCGGCCTGATCATAGTACTGACTACACTGCTCTCGTACACGACTAAACATTTATATATATATATATATATGTATGTATATATACAGGGTGTCCCGTAAATGTCTAGTCATATTGTGAGAGATGATAGAGGACCCTTGGGGGAACAAAAAATGATCTATGACGATTTTCTGAATTCTCGCCCATAAGGGAGAAAACATCGTTTTATTGTTTTATCGAGACAAACGTGGTTTTTAGAAGAATAGTTGTTATAGCTCCGTCCCAGATGGTTCTACTAGAAAGGAAGTGAAACCAATCGAAAGCTGAGTAAATTTACTATAAGACTAGTTGAGAGTAAACGTAAAAATGAATGAATGTGTATCGTATGTATATCGTACCAAAAGAAAGCTATTCTAAATTTCCTGACATTTTCTTGATATTTCTTTCCAGCGTTACTCCTCAATGGGCAGGATCTGAGATTTCCGGGTTTCAGAAAAACTTCTTCATTTAACTAGCTTTCCATTCATGTATCACAACCCTGTGATATTGGGGCAAATAAACGATTTAGGAACAAAAGTTTATAAAAAAATATGGATCTGTGAAAAGAAAATTAATTTTTTTTCCTCGGTTTATTCAAAAAGCTCAAAAGAAATAGTTATGTTTATAAACAAAAAAATAATTACTTACGTGAAAATAAAAAAAATATCCTATAACATTAAATACATAAAATACGCATTTCTTCTGAATTTATTAATTACAGTAATTAATACTGGGTCCAGGAGGCGGCTATTAATGAACCCCGACCACACATTAATCTGAAAAATTATTATTTTTACCTAGTTGACGGATTTGAACACATTTTTACAGAACTATCTACACCTTATTTAATATTATGAATGGGATATTTAATTGCCACAACAATCATATATGGGCTCTCGGGAATCATAGGGCCGTTCACAAGCGTGGCCATCAGCATCAATTCAAGGTAAAGCATTGGTTTTTGAATTATAAATACCTGTAAAAATGTGTTCAAATGCGTTAACTAGGTACAAATAAATATTTTTCAGGTTAATGTGTGGTCGGGGTTCATTGATGGCCACCTCCTAGACCCACCTCCTTCCCCATTAGTTACTGTAATTAATAAATTCAGAAGAAATGTGTATTTTATGTATATACTGTTTTAGGATCTTTTTTTTATTTTCGCGTAAGTAATTTTTTTTATTGTTTTAAGTAAATATTTACTTAATATTTAAGTAAATATTTATAAAAATGACTATTTCTTTTGAGCTTTTTGAATAAACCGAGGGAAAAAAATTAATTTTCTTTTCACAGATCTATATTTTTTTATAAACTTTTGTTCCAAAATCGTTCATTTGCCTCAATAACACAGGGTTGTGATACATGAATGGAAAGCTGAAAATGAGGAAAGTTTCTCTAAAACCCGGAAATCTCAGATCCTGCCCATTGAAGAGTAACGCTGGTAAGAAATATCAAGAAAAAGTCAGGAAATGTAGAATAGCTTTCTTTTGGTAAGATAGACATACTTAAATTCATACATTTTTATGTTCACTCCCAACTAGTCTTACAGTACATTTACTCAGCTTTCGATTGGTTTCACTTCCTTTCTAGTAGAACCACTTAGGCCGGAGCTACAACGATTATTCTTCTAAAAACCACGCTTGTCTCGAAAAAACAATAAAATGCCGTTTTCTCCCTTATGGGCGAGAATTCGGAAAATCGTCACATAACATTTTTTGTTCCTCTAAAAGTCCTCTATCACATCCCTCAATATGACTAGACATTTATGGGACACTCTGTATATATGAAAGTTTAGTCTTGTCTTAATATAGCCACCTCAAAAATGTTCCGCTTACGATGAAATATGACATAAAAATTCTCAAATGAAATGAAAGGTCCAGTTTCTTAAACAGCCGAATCCGCTTACCCCATAGCGTGGCCCTACGGGAACACTATTTCGGGAAAACAATCGTAAATTTTACGGATCTACTTTTAAAGGCTTAAATTCTTAATCTATATATATAAAAATCACGTGTCTGTCTGTTTTTCTGTTTGTCTGTTTGTTTGTTCCTTATACAAATCCACACCGTTTGACCGTTTTTGACCAAACTTGGAATAATGGTAGGTCTTGATACGAGAAATCTCCTAGGCTAGGTCAAAAAAATCTACTAGCTGTCTGTCTGTATGTTTGTCCCTTATACAAATCCATACCGTTTATCCGATTTTGACTAAACTCGGTACACATGTAGATCTTAATCTGAGGAGAGTCATAGGCTAAGTCAAAAACGTCTAACAGCTGTCTGTCTGTATGTTTGTCCCTTATACAAATCCACACCGTTCGTCCGATTTTGACTAAACTCGGTACACATGTAGATCCTAATCTGGGGAGTGTCGTAGGCTAAGTCAAAAACGTCTTATAGCTGTGTGTCTGTATGTTTGTCCCTTATACAAATCCACACCGTTCGTCCGATTTTGACTAAACTTGGTACACATGTAGATCTTAATCTGAGGAGTGTCGTAGGCTAAGTCAAGAACGTCTACCAGATGTCTGTCTGTATGTTGTTGTTTCTTTTTATAAAAATCCACACCGTTAGACCGATTTTTACCAACCTTGGCATACATGTATGTCTTGATACGGGGGGGTGTTATAGGTTATGTCAAAGTCGTCTAGGACTCAGAGTTGGGAGGTCACAGTTTCGAAACAGTTACAGATTCGTGTTATTAGATTTTAATAATACTTATTTGGTTTCTAATTTATTTAGGCTTTTCTATATGTAGAAAGTAGGTGTAGCATGGCACGCCGGGTAACAGCTAGTAGGTACTAAAAATGAACATAAAATAGAATCATTTGGCCATATCTATAACCGTTTATGGGGAAAAAAGTGAAAAAAAGTAGTGTATTTAGTAAGCTTTCGTATGGTTACCTTCCACATAACATGATTTTTTGATCGTTTTTGAGATATTGACATAAATATAAAGAGATGCAAAAACTTTTCATGTCTATTAATAAATAATAGTTTGTTGAATACTTCATAATCACCAAACTCGACCAAAATTTAAATATTTTCGATTTGATGAATGGCAATCATCTCGAACAAGTTTCAACCGAATCAATCCTTTCTGAATACATAATACTTATTAGAATATTTTTTTTCTTTTATGGAGACATTCTCATATAATTCACTTTACTCTATTGTCATTTATCCTACAGATGCACTGTAAGAAAACGAAATGTCTTCCTCTCATTGCAGTGCAGGAGTAGAGGACAATTCGTCGGATGGAATAACCTTTGAAGAGGATGGGAAAACCCATAGAGTAGATGAATGGCAGGCAAAAACCTACAGAATGGCGAACCTGCAATATGGCAAAATACAAAAGGAAGAATTTAGATTCTCTCATTTCTAGGCATCGATTTGGCAAACATCGTCAGAATCTCGTTACAGCTTTCGTTCAGCTCTCGGCAATGTCATTGTAAGTGAGATTCTACACCAGAATAGGCAAAATCATACATATATATATATATATATATATATATATATATATATATATATATATATATATTTATGACGATTAAGAAATGGAAGGCATATTAATCAAAACTGTCCCGTAACTACAGAGCCATCTGTCGACACTGTAGAATAATTTTGCCCATAAAACAGTGTGTCCGGAATGCGGATTCTGATGGTTTAGTGCCGACCATCATAATGTATGTCGGTATGATATATATATATATATATATATATATATATATATATATATATATATATATATTTATATATTTTATATATATATTTATATATTTTATATATATACAAAGTTCAGCCGGAAGTGCCGATTAAAAAACATCACTTTTCAGAACCCATAACTTACAAAAAAAAAAGGGGTGGCTGAACTTTGTATGTATATATATATATACAAAGTTCAGCCACCCCTTTTTTTTGTAAGTTATGGGTTCTGAAACGTGATGTTTTTTAGTCGGCACTTCCGGATGATATCGTCGAGACAGTGTCATAAGCGGGTTTCTTACCTATGGAGGGAAGGAGGAACCGCGCTAAAAGAGGTAATTAAATAGAAAGAAGAAATAATCCCTACATAGTGTAAGAAAAAACTTAAACAATACAAATTTAGTATGCAAGAAATTGGCGGTAAAATTATATAGCATTATCCCCAAGAGGTTTAAAATGTTTTCAGCCTACGCTTCGGCTAAGTATTGATAAATATCAGACACTATTTCGTTTGTCCGACCTCTCAAACATTTACCTAGTCTTAAACGGGACATAATCAGTTTTTATAATGTTTCAAGTATCGTGTTGCTCCTTGAAATAGGAGTTTGCAAATGGTGGAATCGTCGGGAATATTTCACTTAATAAATCGCGCATGCCAAATTGAACTTTTCAGTCTATCTGAACATATTGCCTTACTAGGCTAAAACATAGCCCCATTTAAGTAACATTTCCAAAAAAGGTAAAAAGTACTTACAAGGGCGCACAGTGGTGCCAAACGCCCGATTTCGGGAAAAAAACCTCTAGGTACTCGAATCTCTCTGTTGTAGGTGTCATTTTTGAAGTATTTTTTTGTGCTCAATCGAATGAGGCCACTACCAAATTCATAGGATAATTATTTTGGAAGATTAACGGGTTTTATATTAAGAAAAACCTGAAAAACAGCAATTATTCAATATAAAAAAAGCCATATTCTACTCAATTGGTATAGATATGTATAACAGATAATTATTATTTTGAGTACTGAGTCAAATAAATTAATAAAAAATGTAATTTTGTTAACTGTTCTCGACGTATTCCTCATTCTTGAAATTTGAGCATATAACGACTAAATTTAGCAGTTTCACGGGAGATATTTGATGGATCTTACTGTTTATGTTTAGTTACTTGCTAACATAACATTTTTAAAAATAATGGTAAAGTCGTTTCTCGTAATATAATCGCATCGCTAATTGACACCTCCATTTTATAAGGCTGTGCACATATACGGCCGAGTACGGCGATGAAATTTATTAGAAAGCAACATCAAAACATGTAATTTTAGATAAAACTATGCGGAGAGCATAGCTAAGTACCGCTTTTTTTTTCTAAACCAAATAAACTAAGGATAATTGAGTTTCATGAAGTCTCTCGTGGTCTAGTGGCTAGCGCGCTAGATTCATGAGCGGGAGATGGTGGGTTCGATCCCCACCTGCGACAGGAATTTTCTCATCTCAGGGCTTACTGAGAAAATTCCTGGCTGCACCCTGGATGTCGGCGCTAATGGCCAAGAATTGTCGATGCGGGGTAAAAAAAAAAAAAAAAAAAAAAAAAAAAAAAATTGAGTTTCATTACTGATATATTCACAGCCCAAATGCACCAAGTTCATGGTACATTTTCGCAAAAAAGAACATTTCTTTAAAAGCTACACATACTCATGAGACTTCCTGGGTAATATCAATTTTCCAGGAATAAAATAAGTGGTATAAAATATTGATTTACTATGCACTAAAAACTGTGAGATATTTACTCAGTGAGAAAACGGTCAACAAAAAGTTTTTTTTTTTTGTTTTTTTTTTTTTTTTTTTATCAGTCCTATTAATAAAATGTAAAAGCAATATTAAAGCAGCATTCCACAACTGATTAGGTATAAAAAAATCCCCCTAATTAGGAGGTTTTTCCCTCTCGGCACCACTGTGCGACGTGCCCCTCAGCGATTCAAACGAACATTTTTGTATGTGTAGTACTTAAGTGGGAAAAGGTTCAGTTAAAACGAGAAAGAGGCACATCTCAAGCGTTCGCCTGAAACAAAAATGTTGAAAATTTACTTATATGTCTTAAAACGTTCCGGAGTGAGTGTAAATAAGCGCCTTCGTAGCTCGGTTTGTAGCGTAGTACTCTCATAACCCTTAAGACCTCTGGATCGAATCTCGTTCCTGCACTCCCCTTATTAGTTAGATCATGTTTTCTTTAATTCTTTAAAATGGCTGATCATATACATACATCAACCATGCGTTTTTTCAAAACATAGGAATGAATAAATTTGTTTCGGCACAAGAAGAGACAACACCAAAATGCACTAAACGAAGATGAAGCTCTTCAAAAATGATTACCTCCACTTTGCTGATAAGTTGTAATGTTTATGGAGAAGACAATGAGTGTTTGGAAATGTTTATAAATCATTTCGAGGTAAAGTCCTTCATCATTTTGATGATTCCATGGAAAACAGGCCTGCGAGCTGTGAGCGGGGGCTATTTCCGCCGATAACAGCTCTGAAAATTTATCCCTCTCCTTAAATTTATCAGTGAGAGAGAGAAAAGGGAAGACAAAGCTTCAACAAAGAGTGATAAAAATGAGAAGATTGTTGGTGCTTCTTCAGTGTTCGGTGGTTTTATAGCCGCTATATAGCATTTTAGGACGGGGGGGCAGACTAATTGCAATTTCTACAACCCGCTCAAATAGCCTCTTAAAAAGAAAGATTATCCTACTAGCCCTCTCTGATATTACAACATCAATTTATTCCGACTGGAGAATGTCACCCAAATAAAACTGTAGACAATACTAAATTCTGCAAATGTGTTTTGAATATGTTGGGTTGATTCAAATCCCGTTTTGTGAAGCACCCTTTGCGCAGAATATGGTACTTAAAGAACTTAATTAAAGAAGACATTCTTTATTTAAATAAAAAAGATATTTGCTGCACACATATATTGGGTTGCTACACGCAACCTTTTGCTACGTAAAAGGATTTTGTTAATAATTTTGAAATTCCCGAGAAATTAAGTTTTGATAATATTTTGAAAGAATAAATCTTCATTGTCGAACTTACAAATCTACTACTATATATTTGTCAAATACCACTCACTCACTCGCTCACTCACTCACTCACTCACTCACTGACCTATCATCGCCCAGCCCAAACCGCTCGACAGAAAAATTTGAAATTTTGCTTGGCCACTCCCTATATAATGTAGGCAATCACTAAGAAAGGATTTTTAGTTTTAGGGGTTTAAAGTTTTAGTTGGTTAGAGCTGGCAAGCCAAGGTAGCTTGCGTTGCTAGGACGATAACAGAACAGCTGTTACCGTACATTATCTATTTCATAGTATTATTAGCACTTTCCTCCGAAGGAAAGTAGCTATTGAGGTTGCACTCATGACGGAATTTTTGAAAAATTTCTTCAAATCTTTATCGATCCTACCTTGTAGACACCGAAAATGACCCCCGTTAAAATTTATATATATCTATCTATATATATATATATATATATATATATATATATATATATATATATATATATATATATATATATATATATGTCTGTTAACACGATAGCGGCCAGAGTTTTTGTTTTTTCTTCACGAAACGTGAACGAGTTCGTTAACCACCAAAATCGGTCTACCGGAAGGGGGGGTTTACCCAGAACCCAAAACACTAATTTGTCCATGCCAGCCGTAATATTGGTTATATTTCAACGAAACTTGGCATTCGTAGTGGTAATCTAAAGAGAAAAGTGAGATGTAAAAATAAACTAAATAGGTTCATTAGAAGGGGAGGTTTACTCCGGACCCACATTACCAATTTGCCACTACCAGCCGTAATTTTTGTTACATTTCAACGAAACTCGGTATTCGTGGTGGTAATCAACAGAGAAAAATGAGTTGTAAAAATAAACTAAATCGGGTTATTTAAGGGGGAGGGTTACTTTATATACTCATACCTCATAGGGGGGGGGGGGTTACTCCGGACCCAAATTACTAATATACTTATACCGGTCGTAATTTCTGCTGTATTGTAACGAAACACGGTATACGTCATGGGTAACTCATGGGAATAAAGTGTTGTAAAAATGAGCTAAATCGGTCAATCGGAAAGGGAGGTTTACTTTGTAATATATTTCCATAGAATAGCCCGCCTGACGTAGGTTCGCAAAGCCGCCGCAAGGAACGCTATCTCCCACTAGAGGGACTGTATCCTGTTCCTTCGTCAGATCAAAAGACGAAAATATGACGTTTTTAGTATTTATTAAGTAGTGTAGTAGGTACCATGTGTAAACATATCTCTGGAAGGAAATTTATAATTGAACAGTTACTCATTACAAAATTAAAAGAGAACTATTCATGGTTTTAGCGCGGTTACTCCCTATCTCCATAGGGAGAACCCGCTTATGAGGTTGACCTCATGACGCATCCGGAAGTGCCGACTAGAAACTTTCACGTTTCAGAACCTATAGATCACGAAAATATAGGTGGCCCAAATTTATATATATATATATATATATATATATATATATATATATATATATATATATATATATATATGTATATATTTATATATATGCTTGTCTGTTCGCGCTCTAGCAAGCTCAAAAATGGTCCGATTTTAACGAAATTTGGTACAAAAATCTTTCATCTAATTCGAAAGGTCACGTTCGTTAACCAGCAGAATCCGCCCACTAGAAGATAGTGTTTGGGGCGAAATTCGCGCAAAATAAAATCGTAACGCTTACGTTTTTGAGTTTATGTGCTTGTAGGTACTTGTTTTATAGGTTTCTTAATATAAGAAAACGAATGAAACCATTTATAAGGCGATATCTGTAACCGTTCCTGAGAAAAGTGGAATCAATGTTTTTGTAAGTCATTATATTTTTGTGAGTACCTAGAATCGCGGGATTCAATTGAAATATTTTCTACAACTTGGAAATTAATCCTAACTAAGATGTTTAAATTTTGGTTATATTTGGACTTAAGGAAGTATGCGAAAAAAATATTTTATTCATAGACATGAAAAGTTTTCGGATCTTCATACATTTTTCGTAAATATCTCGATAGCGGTTGGGAAATCGTGCTAAATGGAAGGTGACCATTCGAGTGCTTACTAAATTCTCTACAAAAAAGGTTCTGAAGCAATATTCGATGGGGCAACGTCAATCAGAAATATAAGCGCTTAAAACTTAAAAAATGTTTGTTTTCTTGTTTTGAAAGTGGGTTTCTCTTTGTTTATCTCACTTTTTAATTGTTTTTTTTCTTGTTTTAAATTGCATTTATCAGTAAAATTAGTATAGTAGTAAAATAAGCTAAGAAACGGTGAAAGGTATTGGTAATAATATGTTTGGAGTGGCTGTGGTAATCAAGATGGCTGTGGCTAATCATGATGACGTAGTTTGTTTTGAATTCGGCTGTCTATATAACCTTCCTCATAGCCTCCAACTGAAGTTATCGTTATTTCTTATTTTATAGAAAGATTTAACCCACGACAGAATGGAATTTTATTCGCCATGAAGCACATATTTACAGTTGATTATAACAGTAAGACGAATTTGCTAGTAAAACAAGATACTTAAAATGACAACGAATTTTTGGTTGTTAATAATAGAGCCTTCTTAGCAGTAGTCGAAGAGTAAGTACGTTTTCAGTACATAATTGTATTGACTTATACAGATTATGAATTATCCGCTTCTGTATTAGTTAGCTACTGTCAGTTTCCAGTGATTTGTGATGCTAATCTATTCCATTTCTTCGAGATGTACGTAACCGCGCTAAAATGACGCAGTTCCTGCGAGTCGGACTTTTATTTTATTTATGTAGGATATTTTCAGCAAATCTTTCTGGAAACCAGTCTACACAACCCAAATTCTAAGGAAAGTGCTTAGTTATGCAGCTCCTGAGTGGCGGACTTTTTTTAATTGAGGTTAATTTCCACTATGATGGCAGTCCTTGAATTACTAGAAATAAAATGTGATTTTGTCCCTCATAGAGTTTACGCCCTGGTGATGGCCCATCCGAAGTAATAATATCCCCAACCTCATGACACAAAAATTTGAAATTTTTCACGGACAATACTTTAGAGTAACTCGCTAAGAAAGGTTTTTTTTTATATTCAAATGTTTTTGTACTTTTAGGGGGGGGGTTGAATTACACAGTTCTACAAAAATAATCTTTCTGAAATTTGATTTGATGATTTTGGTCAATCTCTATGCTCCTTGGCGTGCTGAAGCCGAACATGAGGTCAGTCCCTCTCTATCACGTAAGGAAATTGTTCAATCTCAAGTAAGGGCAGAGGTACTACCATTAAAAGAAAACAGAATTGACGAATAAGAGTTTTCATTTATTTCCATGATCTTTTAGTTATTTCAATGTTGTTTAGTGTACAAAATACATAAATGTGTAGAAATAACAGCTTCAGAATTAACAGTGGCATATTTAGTTATTATTTTTATGAAAACGTATTTTTTTCTCTTGAAAATTTCTCCGTGTTCGTTTCCGGCTGTAGGACTCTTCAGATGATTCAAGCTGCAGCATTCAACAATAGTCAGCCATCATGTTTACGTTCCATTTGCCCTGATACCTACGTTCCATTTCCTGGATGTCCTGATGGAACCTTTCCCCTTGTTCCTCACTTACTTCCCCTAAGTTTTCCGGAAAATAGTCCACATGCGAATGTAAGAAGTGAACCTTCAAACTCATGTTGCAACCTTGTAATTGAAATGCCTTCAACATGCGTTCCACGATACTTCTGTAGTTGGGATCCTTCACGTTACCAAGGAACTTCTCAACAACATCTTTAAAAGAATTCCAAGCTTCCTTCTCCTTCTCATTCATGGTCTGAGTGAAATGTGGATCTGTGAAAAGTTTCCGAATATCTGGGCCTACAAAGATCCCCTCTTTTAGCTATGCATCACTTAATCGTGGGAACTTGGAGCATAAGTACTTAAAACATTCGCCTTCTTTATTGAGAGACTTTACAAATTGTTTTATCAGCCCTAGCTTTATGTGTAGAGGAGGTAGCAGGATTTTGTCAGAAGGAACCAAACTTCTCCTAATTACATTTTTTTGGCCTGGCGACAGAGCTCCTCGTGATGGCCAGTCTTTGTTGTTCCAATGGGAATTTCTGTCTCGGCTATCCCATAAACATAAAAAACAAGGGAACTTGGTCTACCCTGATTGCTGACCTAAGAGCATAGTAAGTACTTTCAAGTCTCCACATATCAACCAGTTATGCTCATTATAATGAATTCGTTCGAGAACTAATGACAAATTTTCGTATGTTTCTTTTAAATGTACCGAATGGCCAACTGGAACTGAAGCATAAGTATTGCCATTGTACAACAAAACAGCCTTTAGAGTCTATGAATAGACGCCAATGAATCGGGTCATATTGTATACCAAATTGACCCATCAGACCAAGAATGTCTTTGCAATAAATAAGATTCTCATCCAGAGCAAAGTAAGGAACAAAACTGCTTCACGGTGTCGATACCATGAAAAAGAAGTGCCTGGCTGTAATAAATTTTTGTTTTTAAGACGGGAGCCAAGTAACTGAGCTGCATCTTTTGGAAGTCCAAGATCTCTCACTAAGTCGTTCAACTCCTGTTGAGAAATAAGCTGAGGTTCATCTTCTGAACTGCTTGCTTTGAACTCACTGTGTACTTCATCGCTCTCCGACATACAGTCTTCTCTATTAGCTTCCCTATCTATACTGCCCAAGTCACGAGGGGCCTGAGGAACTGTCAATCCAGGACCGTGTAGTACCGGACGACTAGCAGATTCCACATTAGGGTAGTTAATGAGCTTATGGTTTTTGGAATTATAGCCTTGAACATGACAATAACAAAAGTAACAGTCATTAACGTGGTTTTTTTGCTCCCTCCACATCATTGGGATAGCAAATCCGAAAGATTTTAACTCTCCTTTGTACCATAAGCGAAGTTTTTCTACGCAGCTATGGCATACTTTGTGAGGAGCCCACACTTTATCTTGATCTCCTATTCTCAAGCCAAAATATGCATAATATACATTTTTGACAAAACCTGTTATATTTCGTTGGTATTTCTTAACTGTGTACTCACCACAGATAAAACAGAAGTAGTCTGGGCTGGTAACACAACGACGATGAGACATTTTGTCTAAATGCACTTTCAAACCTTAAAATACGTTCTTAATCACTTTGACACAACTAAGAGACCTCAGTGAATGTGTTCACTTCAGTTGATGCTACTGAACTGAGAGAATGAACAGAAATTTAGCTCCAAGTTCCTGATACAACAGGTTCAATCTCGTTTAGCTTCAGACGGTGACATCTGAGACCAAACAAGTACGTTTCTGTCTGAACAGGTCGTGTCTAGACACCCTCAGGCCTACAACATCTACTGAGGGAGTCATTGCCTACACCACCTAGTGAAAGATGTCTGTTTATAAAAGTCCGACTCGCAGGAACTGCATCATCTTAGCGCGGTTCCGTTCTTATCCGAAGTGCGATTAGTAAAGGAATAGTAGCAGCTATCGGTAGGTTTTGATCTTTCGTTAAAAATATAAAATAAAATCTCAAAAAGAAGGAAGCTTAAAGCGCCACATATGGAAACTGACAGTTTTCTAAGCGGATGGGACTCTCCCGTCATCTCAACGCTCACTCTAGGAAAACTCTATTACCAATATGATTCTTATTTTCTCAGCTTTAATGAAATACTCATTCCACCGTTAAATAAACTTAAAAAAACAAAAGTGAGGTAAACAGTGACAAAAACCCGTTTAAAATAACAAAACTAAAACTTTCGTATTTTTAAGCACTTACTTCTCCGACTGATATTGCCCCATCGAAATTTTCTTCAGAATCTTTTTTTGTAGAGAATTTAGTAAGGTTTTGAATGGTTATATCGTACTTCCCACTGTTTTGAAGATATTAAGGGGGGGAAATGGTGCTAATACCTACCGATAGCTGCTATATTCCTTCACTAATTGCACTCGAGATAAGAACGGAACTGCGCTAAGATGGTGCAGTTCCTGCGGGTTGGACTTTTTTTCAGACAAATTAATGTATTATGTTTATATTATAATATAAATATTATATTTGTAAGGAGAGCAAGTCACTTTAATTGCGATGTAAAATATTGTCGCTAGCTAAATCTAAGTATTATATAAGCTCATAAGGAAAAAATGGTGCTAATGGCTCATTTTCGACGCACCATAAAAGAAATAAAAAAAAAAAATTTAAGGACAATATACGAAGATTCCGAACCATTTCATGTCTGTTAATAAAATACAAAGAATTAAATAAGGTTATAATGAGCGATCCGCTGTGGCATACACCAAGTACTACCACCGTGTGGAGTGCAACTAGTATAGACCGGTACGTCAGTACCACTGTGGCATGTAAAGAGCGGCTGTTCTGATACTGGCAAAAATTAGAAATCCTACATTCCTAAAGTTGTTTGGAGGCTTATCTTTATGACTCTAGAAAGGGACTTACAGGTGACGAGGGTTCACTGGGCGCCGCTACCTGGGGACAGGGTAAATGCCCCCCCACCCTAAGCCTCCTAGCTCCTCACCTTCGAATTCCTATGATTTTGTTCAAGGAATTTAAACAAAAAAATTAATAAATAGATAAAAACTTCTGAAAATAGGGATTACCAAAAACAATTCTAAAGAACGAAATCAACACCAGTACAGTAATCTAGATATTCATAGGGCATCTTCGAATTCCAAGATGCCGTTGAAACAAAATATTGTTTCTATTTATACGTATCCTGTTTTATTGAATAATACATTTGACTATTATAGGCAATCACAAAAATAACGAGCAGAGAAAAAAACTGTAGGAAACACACAAAAAGATTCGTTCAAATGAACGAAATTACCTATGTTTTAAGCACTTATTTCTCCAAATATGACCATCCCATCGCAAATGTCTTCAAAACATTTTTTGTAGAGAATTTAGTAACCTTTCGAAGGGTAATCTTTTGCTTGCCAAGATTCCGAACCGTTTACGTGATATTAATGAAAATATACGAAGTTCCCAAAACTTTTCATGACTAAAAATGAAATATTTTATTTTAATCCTTCCTTTACTCCAAACGTAACCAAATTTTCAACATATTAGTTTTGATAAAATTCAAACATGCAGAAAATGTTTCACCTGAATCCCATGATTCTAAGTACCAAAATCAAAGACAAAAAGAACAGTTCGAATAAACGAAATCAATTACTTTAAAGTTTTAAGCACTTATTTCTTCGATTGACATCGCCTAATCAAAACATTCATCAGAACCTTTTTTGTAGAGCACTTAGTACGCTTTCTAATGGTATTCTTTCGTTTACCAAGATTCTCAACCTTTTTCGAGATATTAAGGAAATTATACAAAGTTACCAAAACGTTTTATGTCTGTTAATAAAATATTTTATTCTAACCCTTCCTTAACTCCAAACGTAACCAAAAGTTTAATATGTTAGTTTTGATGAAATTCAAACATGCAAAAAATGTTTCAACTGAATCCCATGGTTCTAAGTACCCAAACCAAAAACGGTATTCAAAAACTATTTTTCCAATTTTCTCAAAAACGGTTAAAGCTACCGCCTTGAAAATGGTTTCATTCGTTTTCCTAGCCCAAGAAGCCTATAAAACCAGTACTTACAAGCTTATGAACTCAAACACTTAAGCGTTACGATTTTTTTTGCGCGAATTTCGCCCTAAACGCCATCTTCCAGTGGGTGGATTCTGCTGGTTAACGAACTTGACCTTTCAAATTGGACGACGGATTTTTGTACCAAATTTCATCACAATCGGACCATTAGGGAAGCCAGAAATGAGCGAACAGACAAATATATATATATATATATATATATATATATATAAATAAATAAATATATACATATATATATATATATATATATATATATATATATATATATATATACAAATTTGAACCACCGTTATTTTCGGTCTCTAGGGGTTCTGAAACGCGAAATTTTCTAGTCGGCACTTCCGGATTGTTTCATTGTATCAACCCTATAAGCGGGGTTCCTCCCTATGGGGGAGGGAGGAACCGCGCTAAAAGAGAAATCGTTTGGAAAAAAAAAACAAAAAAAACCTACTTCTTACCAAATTTATGTGTATAGCAGGTATATTATGTTCTATGGATTTGAAAAAAATCTGTACGTGATAGAGAAAAACGGACTTCATTCTCGGCCTCAGCACACCGAGAAACACAGAGATTAGCCAAAATCATCAAATCAAATTTTTGGTTGTAGACCTGTGTTATTAAGACGTTCCTCATCGGCTCATAAACAGTCCGATTCTGATACAAAACGTATGGTACAAAAATCTTTCTTCTCATTTAAAAGGTCAAGTTCATTAACCAATTGATTCCGTTTACTGGAACATGGTTTTTGGAGCGAAATTTGTGTGAAAGATTCCTTAACGTAGGAAAACGAATGAAACCATTTTTCAAGCGAATGTGGCCATTTACCAGAAAAATTGATAGAAATACTTTTCAAAACTAATTTTCTGTTTGGGTATTCAGAAACGAATTATATGGAAAAAAATTGTATGAATGGTGATACAAAGTTTTCGGATACTTTCTAAAATATCTCGAAAACGGTTGGGAACAAGTAGTAAGTGGAGGGCGGCTATTCGAATGGTTACTAAATTCTCTACAATAAGATTCTGTTGTAATGTTCGGTGGGCAGAGGGCCGCCACATGGGGGAAACAGCCGGGTACAGTTATCCCGGGAGGTGGGGCGATGTCAATCGAAGAGATAAGTCCTTTAAACTTCAAGTTTGTTAGTTTTATGCTTTTCAACGTGTATTTGTCTCTGTTTACCTAACTAAGTGGTTGTTGTATTTTTTTTTTTACTCTCCAACGGAAACGGACAGAATATCCATGGTCCCGGCGAAAACCCCTTTAAATAAATGCATTAGCGCCTCTCAATAGCGGACCCTCTCCTTACGGACAACGGACACCTAAAATCGGACCCATATAGCTGGTTTCAACTCTCAATAGCGGACAGCAGGGTAAAATATTTAATTGGATTCTCAGAATATCAAGAAAAAGCACACCCTGGTGGGCATTGCTAGTAAACTTCATAGGAAATGTGAAGAGAAAACCATACCCTACTGTTCTAGGAAGCACATCTTGTTTTGTTACACCACTATTCAGCAGGTTTCATTCAGTTGGTATCTAGTCATGAACTGTATCTAGAAAAGAACGCGGGTAACTCTAAAAAATAAAGTGGAAGTTTTAAAAGTGTATGATAGCTTATAGCTTTATTTTTGTGAGACCTGGGCGCGAAGTTTGACGTCGGCAAAACGCAGACATCAAACTTCGCGTAGCTTTTAGAACGATATGTGGTGAAAGTGCATCGGTTAATGTTGATTTAGTTCTAGATTGGAAAAACTAATAGGTTTACATTTGTCATGACTATGACGCTAAAAATATATTTAATTTTGATGAAACGGCTTTATTTTAAGATTCTAAAAGGGTAAACGTGCACAGAAGACAAACAAAGCAAAGATCGTTTAACAGTTATGTTGTGCGTAAATATGGAAGGCGATTTTGATCAACCGTTAATAATCGGTAAATCATTAAAACCACGTTGTTTTAAGAACATTAACGTCAATACTTCAAGAATATATTGGCAAGCTAACAAAGAAGCATGGATGACAACGCCTAGAATGTGTAATGGCTAAAAACTTTCGATCAGAGAATGGGACGTCAAAAACGGCGTGTAATTTTGTTTATGGACAACGCGACATGCCACCCTCAGATGCATCTAATAAATGTTAAAATTCTGTTTTTCCACCGAATATGACATTTTTCTGCCAGCCCCTCGATCTCGGCACTATTAAAAATTTCAAAACACATTACAGAAAACGATTTTTTCGGAAAGCCATTACGAAAATGGACTCAAGCGATTATGTTACTAATGTACTGGACGCGGTATTGTGGATAATGACAGCTGTAAAAGAAAATGTTTTTAGTTAATTCAATAGTAAAATTTTAGTTTTAGCTTTTTTTAGGTTGCAATTTTTAGTTTAGTTTTAGTTTATTACAAAAAGTGAATTTAGTTTTAGTTTTTAGTTTTGCCCAACATTGCTGGTAACCTATAGATAACGGGTTATCTGTAGTTGTCTGTTTCTTGGCACTGATCCGGACCACCCCAGTGTCAAGAAACATTATACTTTGATTAATTATCAATTGATGAATAACATATAGTATGACGGGAACCGTGCTAGAATAAACTGCACAAAATATTTAGTAACTTGAATTTTGATGATACATTATTTAACGAAATTAAATAACTACTTATCTGTTGTGACGAAGCACGGGTATTCAGCTAGTATCTCTTAAAAAAAATATTCATAGTATCACGTTGAAGATTTTATGAAACGTTTTGTGTTTCGCCAGTAAATCGCGGAAGTACGCTAATTCCTCGCCCATCAGTAGTTTATGGCGAAGACTAGCAAACGGGCGCACTGCAGGGAAAGCAGATGTTCCACCGAACTTTTTTCATCTCTTCTTGAGGCCTTAGAGATCCAATCTTGCAAAGTTTTCGGTAAGCTGACGAAGCCCCCGAGGACACGTGAGCCTCCTTTCCTAGCACACCTTGCAAATCCTTAGTGTAATATTCCAATAGGACAGTCTTGGACTTCGGCCTCGCATTTCTCCAGAGAGGAAGAACCAGCCATTTCCAGAACGCTTATCGTTTCTAACAACTTTGAAAAAGAATTCCCAGGTTTTATGCCGAGCAGTATGATTGGAATGGCATCAACAAAGAAGACGGCCTTTCATACGGAAAATAACCTCGTCAAATTTAGCACAAAATACCTAATGTAATGAAAAATATTCAATACAAGTCAAAAACGTAGAGAATACTTCGCCAAATGTTAATTCAGTTTGTAGTTTACTTGTCTTAAGTAATTATTGGGCTTTGTGTACAGTCCAATCAACGAACAGCTATAGATGGAAATTTTTGGAACACAATTTTTGACTTCGTAACTTTGTTTGGCCTAGATAGGAGGTAAACATATCAAAAGTCCTCGCCCCTAGCCTTTAAGCTGGGGGGAAGGGGGGTTTAGAAGGTCCCATCTTTCGGATTTTCTCTTATATCTCGGAAACCCTGCGTTCTAGCGACATAACCATTCTATAACATGAAAGCTGATTAAATTTCCTACAAGTTCAATTCTATAAAGTTTTTCGAGAAATCTTTAGTTTTCGAAATATCCGCTCTTGAAAGTCTGTCATTTTGGGGAAAAACACTTTTGCCGCATATATTTTCCCCGTTTTGACCGGTTAACTCTTCAACGATGTACCAAAATAATAAATCACGGTTATAGGGTTGTAGAATATTGCATTCCCTTCAATAATATAAATTACTTTGCTATTTAATGTATTTTCCTTCAAACGTAAGAATAATTTAAGTGTTCCTCGTGAAATCTAAAATGTAGCGACTAACAGCCCAGGAAACTATGACTTATAGGTGGAAATGTTTGGTTCACAATTTTTAACTTCATAACTTTGTTTCGGCTAGTTACGTGGTCAACATATCAAAAGTCCTCACCCGTTGCCTTTGAGCCGGAGGGGAGGGGGGGTATAGAAGGACCCATTTTTCGGGGTTTCCCTTATACCTCGGAAACCCTGCGTCCTAGCGACATGACCATCCTATAACAAATGAAAGCTTATTAAATTTCCTACAAGTTCTACTCAATGACGTTTTTCGAGATATCTTTATTTTTCAAAATATCCGCTCTTGAAGGTCTGTCATTTTGAGAAAAAACACACTTTTTTTTATTCTCGACCGGATATCTCTTCAACGATGCACCCAAAAAATAAATGTCGGTTATGGGGTTGTAGAGCATTCCATTCGCTTCAATAATATATATTACAATACTAATTTATGTATGTTCTTTCAAACGTTATATACGCACTCACATGGTCTTAACAAAACCATTGCCAATATAATGGTCAAGATGTTATATAATTGAGTGTGAATAACTGGCCAGAGGCCCAAAATTATATATTTCGTACTATTTATACTTCCAGGACTACCTATATTTACATAATGGAGTATATTTTGGAGAATACAATGACTGGAAATGGTGAGAAATTGAACGGTTCATTGGTCGACAGTTGTTGCAAGATATCACGATGAACACTAAAACTGTTTTCACAGTTGAAGGAAAATACATAAAATAGTAAAGTTATATATATTATTGAAGCGAATGGGGTGCTCTACAACCCCATAACCGACATTTATTTTTTGGATTCATCGTTGAAGAGATATCCGGTCGAAAATAGAAAGAAGTGTGTTTTTTCCCAAAATGACGGACTTTCACGAGCGGATATTTTGAAAAGTAAAGATATCTCGAATAACTTTATAGAATAGAACTTGTAGGAAATTTAATAAGCTTTTATTTGTTATAGAACGGTCATGTCGCTAGGACGCAGGGTTTCCAAGATATTAGTGAAAACCCGAAAAATGGGACTTTCTAAACCCCCCTCTCCTACTGTTGTAAAAGAGCGCGCCTTTAAGGCTAGAAGGCGCGGCTCCTAAAAGCTCGAGCTCTCAGAGCTTGGACAGGGCTCGATAGAAGACTCGAGCCTTGAAGGCTCGGCTCGGGAGAAGGCGCATGCTTTGAAGCCTTTTACTTTTCATTTCCAAAATGGCGGATGGCGGGCAAACAGCTGTTTCATGAAATATACTTCAGTAGATTCGTCCTAAATTCTTTCCGCCACATTGAAATGATTCACTGACAATTAAATTTACCATTTCATTGATAAACTAATTATATGGATCACTAATTGGGTAAAAATAGTAACTTTTCCTAAACAATAAACTCTTCTGTGAGGCGGTGATGGCAACACTGTCGTACTTGTTGACAATTGCCATTCTCAACTTTCAAAATATTACCATTTGTACGTAGTGTGAAAAAATAGTATTACATTAAAATAAAAAGTAATCATAGTACATACATAAATTGTCTCTGAAAAATATAATCCACACACACCAACAAAATTAAAACCAAAATGTTTTATATCTCCTCTAAATAATACAAGCCCATCCAATTTTTCAATAGGCCATTTTTCAATAGGGTTTCAATAGGCCAGCATAAATATGCACTAGAAATATCCTCGACGTGTGCAAAACATGTACGAAACGTTTACTTGGAAGTGTATGAACGCAAAACCGTTTATATTATGCGTTTTCTTGAGCGAAAATCTGTAGAGAAATAGAATAAATACTTCTTACACTATTTTGTTTATCATACCAATAGCGATTAATTGTTATATGCTCAATCCAAATATTATATAATGTTATACATTGTATGATATTGTGCACGAAATATTATTTACGTGCAAGTACGGTCAATATATTTTCCACATTCAGTAGAGACGGTAAATGGCAAATAGGAAACTATGGTACAAAATAACATGAACTTGATCGTCTTCCAACATCTGTTTCTCGGGTGAAACTAAACTAGATAGTTCAGCCGGTGACTCCTAGATGCTGGTTCGGACGTAAACCTAAGACAAATATTTTAAGCGGTGACTAACAACAGCTGGTTCTGTTGTAAACCTAAGTCAGATATTTAAGCCGGTGACTCCTAGACTAGATATTTAGTTGGTGACTCCAACAGCTGTTTTCTGTGTAAACCTAACCCACGCCGTTAAGCTGGTGACGGCCTGGAAGAGTACGATAGTGGCTTGGAGCCAGATTCCACTTGTTGGTTAATTGCTTCTAGGCTAGTTGCCTTTTAGACTTGTAGACTGTAGACTTGTTAAGGTCTACAGCCCAGACCAGTATCTAGGATTCAATGTATCCTCCACGATCAGTAGTAGTACGGGTGGAGTTGCTTCAATCAGGATTACATTTAGGGTCGTTCCTCAAACCAACCACTGTTGATTTGCAACCCATTTGGACATATGGATCAGAACTCTGTGAACTGCGAAAACATCGAACATCAGACGTATCCAAACATTCTAATCCTAAGCCCTGAAAACCACAGTCGATGTTCCTTTCTACGTTTCCAACCTCAGCCTTCTTCAATATCCCACTTGTTAAAGATGTTACATTATCCAGATTGAAACGTTTCTACGCGAAACTCCCCATCGTGCGTCATCAACCTTCTCTATCTAACAAGGTGACTCAGAATACAGTGGCCCAGAGATTTGTTGTATTGACCAAGCGAAAAGTTAGCAATGGCGTTATCTCCCTTCAATTGCGTCAATGTCTGTGCTTGCTGATCTCTCTTCGACTTCAGCAACTTGTAAGAGTTGAAGGGAGCTTGTGCCTACTCTTCAACAGTAATCGAGGATGAAGTTGGAAGGCCTTGGACACAGAACCTGTATATATTTTATCACATAAAGAAATAAATTGAAAAAAAAAATTGTTTAACCATATTTAGACCATTAGGAGCTATCTGTAGGCCCCCATCCTTTATAAACACTTATGCCTGAGCAGACGTTTTCGCTGCAATCTTACCACAAACGCTACTCGAATCTGCCTTCCCCGCATTAGAATTCAGCATGCTAGACCTCTGGACCTCCCAGTAGACCGTTCTTACATTAATTTAATCAAAATAAATAAAACATCTATGCCGTCACATCCAAACCTAGGTACAATTCTACGGTGAAATTTCCGGCCTAAGTTGCTCTATTCCTATACTAGCTATAGCGTCCTCCTGATACTGAATGTCTTATTAGAGCTAAATTTCAATTTACAACGAAACCGAAACAAGAACGAAATTGAAGAGAATTCTCCAGAGATTAAACCCCTAGCAGAGACTGGCGTGTTTTTGCAGGCCTCGTTCCATCCGCCTGGATTCCATGCATACATTTATCCTGACGAGCCATGAATATGCATGAGGAATGGTTCACCGATACCCCCCCTCCCTTCTACTTCTCCACCCCCCACCCCCCAAGCACTCCAGAATTCACTGAATATATACACTGACGATGGGAGGAATTCGATAAATCAGCTGCTTCATTTGGAAACAAAATATGGACAGAATGGATTGATTACTTTCCAATCATATGGTATCGGAATATTCATTTTAATAAATGTAACCATACGCACATATATATCTATATGCGTATATATATTCTTCATTGACGAAGTATAATATTTGTAGCTCCGTCCCAGGTGGTTCCACTAAAACTGCAGCGAAACCAGTCTAAAGCTGAGTACATTTATTATAAAACTTGTTGGGGGTAAACGTAAATATGAATGATTTTAAGTATTTCTATCTGACCAAAAGAAAGCTATTCTAAGTGTGCTGACATTTTCTTCATATTTCTTAGCAGCGTTACTCTTCAATGGACAGGATCTGAGATTTCCGGGTTTCAGAAAAACTTCCTCGTTTAACCAGCTTTCCATTCATGTATCACAACCCTGTGCTATTGAAGTATGTGAACGATTTAGGAACAAAAGTTAAAAAAAAAAAAACATGGATCTGTGAAAAGAAAATAATATTTTCTTCTTTAGTTTATTTAAAAAGCATAAAAGAAATATTTATTTTTGTAAATAATTACTTAAAACAATAAAAAAAATTACTTCCACGAAAATAAAAAAACATTTTAAAACAGTAAATAAATAAAATACTCGTTTATTTTGAACTTGATAAAGTAACTAATACTAGGTCCTCAAAAATTATTATTTTTACCTAGATAACGCATTTCAACACATTTTTACGGGTATTTATAATTTAAAAAAACAAATGCTTTACCTTTATTTGATGCTGAAGGCCACGCTTGTGTACCGCCCTGGGATATACCTTATCCCCTTTTTATATATATATATATATATATATATATATATATATATATAACAGGTAATAAATAGTTAGACATTTAAATAGAAATAACTGACATTTTAATCAGCGCTTTACCACATGTTCATAGATGGAGTGTAATCCAAAACCAACGAAGGTTAAGACGTCGAGAGCTCTATTTTAATTGATAAAGTTGGCGTAAGATTGTTGGCCTATCCCGAGTTCAAGAAGGCGGCAAATCAAACAGGCTTTAAGAAGACAAACAGCGAAAAGTGTCAAGTTTCTAGGTGACGTCATACTCTTCACCTCTTCCATCTCAGTAAATATAGAACAATATTCTGAGGAAAGTCTTGCTGAATATTGCTGTCGGATTAATTTCAAAATTCTTACTTCTTAAATGAAAGATTTGGAAGATATCTTCAAGGATTTACGTAACTATGCGTTCCAGGACATCTGATCTGAGTTATTATTCCACAGATGTGAGCAGTCACAAAATCATTTCGTGTCTTTATTTTTTTTTTTTTCAATGCTGTGAGGAAAAGCATAGGACAGGAAGGAACGCAGACTCGTGTCAGCAGGATTGACCATCAGCAGCTAGAGACCTGCATTGCTCTATAATTCCCACGATTCCCCAATCCTACCTGCCTATTTAGGCTGGGCTAAATCCTAGCTCACTCTCACTCTCCACGACTCTCTACTCGACTCCAAGCTCGACACTCTCCGCTCTTCTCAAATCCCGTCCAGGCCAGCTGTCCTATCAATATACGCTACAGTAAACGATCAACACCACCACATTTTGGTGGCAGCGGTGGGATCTACCAACATCACCACAATGCCAAAAACTAATATCAGTAACACAGTCGGTTAAGGTTGTGCTGTAGATGCCTTTCAATAAACTCTTAAGCGTTCGTAGCCATTGGTGTTTCTCGTACTACCCACGTAGATTTCATCTATCCCTCGCACGATAGTCGTGGAGAATTGTGCTTTTCGTATAAGGACTCCCCTCTTACGAAGGCACCTTAAGGTCCTAAACCAGAATACAAACATACTAGCAGCAAACATTTCGCAACTAGACCTAGCGTCGTGAAGGTTGAAGTAATAGAGGTTTCGATGAATGTCATACGTACCGGACCATGATAAGTATGTATAGATAGAAAACTATGACCCCTATAATAATGGGTAAGGTGTCTGAACAATAACTGAAACGGGTGTGTTCTTATTTGTGAGGAAGAAATTATAGATGGGCTTTCTAATTATATATATATATATGGCGCTAATGACCTAGATGTAGATGCGCCGTAAAAAAAAAAAAAAAAAAAAAAAAAAAAAAAAAAAAAAAAAAAAAAAAGAATATATATATATATATATATATATATATATATATATATATATATATATATATATATATATACACACACAAATAAAAATTTGAGTCAAAGGAGAGCTCGAAAACATTGTAAAATTAATATTTCATCTTAATTCTTTCAGCCTTACAATCAATTCAAATGCTACTTCTTTAATCCAATTTTTTCATTGAATATTAAAAGAAAGTAAACAAAAGTATTGTCCATATTCTCCATAAGTTGAATGTATTAAGCTACATCTAATGTGGTACACTTCTTGCTGTAAAATTGAAAATTTTTAAGAGCAATAAAATATTGATTCATTCATTAAGATAAAAACTTATTTTAAAACTGTTTACGCACTACAATGACATCCCAAAATATCCATTTGGGGCTGTAGCATTGAGTTATATGCAGGCTTCCTGTCAGGAATGACGATGGTGTAACAGAAACATCGCTTTAGATGTTCGATCAGTGAGCATAGTTTACGCTTATATGATGACATATCCAGCTAGGCAGGAATGACGAGTCAGAAAACACGAGGGATCGAAAAACTCCCCCGAGCTCGTGGAAACTTGTTAAGGATGACTGTTGTTAAGAGCTGCGAGCAATTAGTGCCGTCAGACAATAAGGTTAGCCAAGAGGAAGCCACTTGTCAAGCAGCGATGGAGGGTTTGAGTGCTCTAAGGGTGGCGCACTCTATGAGGTGGTGCTCCAGAATTGTTAGTGCTCCTGGATTGGTGGTGGTGGGGCAACGCAAACTCCGCCTCTTGACTTGTCCAACACCTCCTACAATATTACGGAAAATACCAGGATCAGTTGTTGTGGCATGAGATGGTCCTTCTGATGGTGGTGCTTCAAGCTTGGTGGTGGTGGGGCGACACACAACTCTGCCTCTTGACTTGTCCAACACCTCCTACAATCTTACTGGAAATACAAGGATCAGTTGCTATGGAATGAGGTGGTGCTTCTGTTGGTGGTGCTCCAGGATTGGTGGTGGTGGGAGCGACGCACAACTCCGCCTCTTGACTTGTCCTACACCTCATACAATGGCATGAGGTGGTGCTTCTGGTTGTGGTGCTCCAAGCTTGGTGGTGGTGGGGCGACAAACAACTGTGCCTCTTGACTTGTCCAACACCTCCTACAATCTTACTTTAAATACAAGGATCAATTGCTATGGCATGAGGTGGTGCTTCTGTTGGTGGTGCTCCAGGATTGGTGGTGGTGGGAGCGACGCACAACTCCGCCTCTTGACTCGTCCAACACCTCCTATAATCTTACGGAAAATACCAGGATCAGTTGTTGTGGCATGAGGTGGTGCTTCTGGGAGTGGTGCTCCAGGATTGGTGGTGGTGGAAGCGACGCACAACTCCGCCTCTTGACTTGTCCTACACCTCATACAATCTTACGGGAAATACAAGTTGTTGTGGAGGTGCATTAAAAAATAAAGAAAGACCTTTCCTTGTTACACTAACATATTGCTAAGGTGTATTCCCAGAGAACGAATTGCCAAAATATATAATTATTAAAATTCTAAATACAAAATATCCAAAACAAGTAAAAATAATAAACAAATAATTAAAATAAAATACTTATAGCAGCTAAAGTTATATGTATATAAATCCGTATATTTATACACTAGATGCGGTGAAGTATATAAGTCCGTATATTTATACACTAGATGCGGTGAAGTATATAAGTCCGTATATTTATACACTAGATGCGGTGAAGTATATAAGTCCGTATATTTATACACAAGATGAGGTGAAGTATATAAATCCGTATATTTATACACAAGATGCGGTGAAGTATATAAGTCCGTATATTTATACACTAGATGCGGTGAAGTATATAAGTCCGTATATTTATACACTAGATGCGGTGAAGTATATAAATCCGTATATTAAACACTAGATGCGGTGAAGTATATAAGTCCGTATATTTATACACTAGATGCGGTGAAGTATATAAGTCCGTATATTTATACACTAGATGCGGTGAAGTATATAAGTCCGTATATTTATACACTAGATGCGGTGAAGTATATAAATCCGTATATTTATACACTAGATGCGTTGAAGTATATAAATCCGTATATTTATACACTAGATGCGGTGAAGTATATAAGTCCGTATATTTATACACTAGATGCGGTGAAGTATATAAGTCCGTATATTTATACACTAGATGCGGTGAAGTATATAAGTCCGTATATTTATACACTAGATGCGGTGAAGTATATAAGTCCGTATATTTATACACTAGATGCGGTGAAGTATATAAGTCCGTATATGTATACACTAGATGCGGTGAAGTATATAAATCCGTATATTTATACACTAGATGCGGTGAAGTATATAAGTCCGTATATTTATACACTAGATGCGGTGAAGTATATGAGTCCGTATATTTATACACTAGATGCGGTGAAGTATATAAGTCCGTATATTTATACACTAGATGCGGTGAAGTATATAAGTCCGTATATTTATACACTAGATGCGGTGAAGTATATAAGTCCGTATATTTATACACTAGATGTGGTGAAGTATATAAGTCCGTATATGTATTCACTAGATGCGGTGAAGTATATAAATCCGTATATTTATACACTAGATGCGGTGAAGTATATAAGTCCGTATATTTATACACTAGATGCGGTGAAGTATATGAGTCCGTATATTTATACACTAGATGCGGTGAAGTATATAAGTCCGTATATTTATACACTAGATGCGGTGAAGTATATAAGTCCGTATATTTATACACTAGATGCGGTGAAGTATATAAGTCCGTATATTTATACACTAGATGCTGTGAAGTGTCCTAAATGTATAATTCCTAACATAAAACATTTTTAAACAAACTATTCCAACCCTTGCACTGTCTGAAACGCAATGATCATTCTTAGCTATTGCCGCCCAAATTGTTTTCGGAAAACCTCAAATACTGCTTTATTTCTATTCAAATTTCTTCAGGCGTTAACGCTTTATGAAAGTTTAATTTGATTTAAAACAAAAAATGATTTAACGTTAATAATCAATGAGTAAATGCAGAAAACATGGGATTTAACGTTAATAATCAATAAGTATATGCAGAAAACATGGGATTTAACGTTAATAATCAATAAGTATATGCAGAAAACATGGGATTTTTCAACAACAAAAATGTTTCCAACTAACCTTTACATATCTCTGAAATAAAAATAGAAGGACACTTGCAGTGGGCAGCATTTAACTACATTTTTAATTTAGTTTTACCCGCTCGAGTACGTCATCTACATGCTATACATATGTGTGGTTGTATATATGTATATATATATATATATATATACATATATACACATTTTAACGGCTGTCATATTTTGTATCAAGTAGGTAGGATCGAAGAAGATTTGAAAAGTGCTAAAAATATAAAGTGACCTGAAGAGTTTTGAGATTTCCTTTAAAATTACGAAAACTGCAGAGAAATCGAAAATGGTAACCTATTATTATTATTTTGTTTTTACGATACTCCACATCAGGATTAGGATTAGGATTTGTTTTGACAAGGGCGATAAACAGTATAGTCCTTACACCCTTTGTTTGTGTTCTACAGATCATTGGGGTTAAAAATAATTAGCTTAATTCAATAGAGATTGTTTGTAAATGAAGGGTACTCAATCCTTTACTTCGCTTTTTCTATAATAGTACGTCTGATTACAGTGATTCCTTATAGTTATTAAGTTGTATCTAGCCTAGGCATACCTATATTACATATCTATACACACTAATATACATATATATTTAGTCTATTTACATTGTTTTTTTTTAATTTTTTTTTTTTTTTTTTTTTTTTTTTTTTTTTTTTTTTTTTTTTTTTTTTTTTTTTTTTTTTTTTTTTTTTAAATGCGTCCTTTTATCGCTTGCTTTCATAAGTAGTAGATATTTACAGTATTTCTCTTTAATTCTTTGCATTTTTTTTTTTTTTTTTTTTTTTTTTTTTTTTTTTTTTTTTTTTTTTTTTTTTTTTTTTTTTTTTTCCCCCTACGACTTGTACCATATATAATATAACAATGGTACAACAAACTATATACAATATAAACTATATACAATATAAACACTATACAATATAAATAACATAACAACATCCTTATATATTTACAGACTATTTACAACATGCAATTTATAAAGTATATTTACGATCTATTTACAATATTCATTTATAAGATTTATGGACTACTCCATTAGCTTGCTTTGGGAGTTCCTATTTTTAAGAAACTTGGGGGTTTTAGATTTTTGAAATAAGTTGTGTTTCTTTAAGTAACTCTAGAATCTTGTCTGCTGTGTCTATTGAGTCTCTTAGAGCTGTGTCCTTGTTACGGGGGATTCCATACTTTAGGAATATTTGATGTAACGCGGTACATTCCTCTAGTATATGGTGAACTGTTAGTGGAGCTCGGCAGGTTTCACATCTGGGCTGGGGGTCTTTAGTTATTAGGTATGCATGCGTCAGATTGGTGTGGCCTATTCGCATCCTCGTTAAGACCACTTCTTCTCTCCTGTTACCTCTCACTGAGCTTCTCCATGGCTTTGTAGTTGGTTTAATTCCTCTTAATTTGTTGGTCAGAGGGATTTCTTCCCACATTGATTCCCATTTATTCTTAACTCTGGATTTTAGCCAACTTTTTATATCACTTGGTTCATATATTTGAAGCTCGGGGCTATTCATCTGGGCTGCTTCCTTGGCTGCTTTATCTGCCATTTCATTCCCTGGTATACCTGAATGACCTGGGGTCCAAAGGAATTGTACTGTTTTATTAAGGTTCTTTAGGATTTCCAGATAATTTTGGATTTTGTTGAGTGTAGGTCCTTTTTTATTGTAGCTTACTATACTCTGGAGGGCAGACATGGAATCAGAACATAATAGTATATGTGAGTTAGTGATGTTTATAGATAAATAAAGGGCTGTGGCTATTGCTAGGAGTTCTGCGGTGTATATTGATATATAAGGCGGTAATTTATATTTTTTGGCTAACCCATTATGGATAACTGCAAATCCAACATTTCCTTCCTGCTTGGATCCATCTGTATACAGAGCTTCATAGTTTTGATATTGCTGCAATATATCATTTAATTTGAATTTATGTTGTCCTGGTTGCACCTTCTTGAAGCTTAGGTCTATTTTCGGAGGGTGGTATTTCCATGAAGGTGGCCTTGATATTTGTTGGTTTGCTTCAACAGGGATGTCATGGATTTCACTAATCACTACTTTATGCCTGATTCCTATTGGAGCTGGTTTTCTGGGATTTGCTTCATAGATTCTAAGATGGCGTGGATAAAATATATGGTTGTAGGCTGGGTTGGTTTGTTGGAGTTTGATTTTGACTATGTAGTTATTTATTAGTTCCTGCCTACGAAACAGAAGAGGTGGTATGGAGGCTTCCGCACATAGGCTTACTATAGGACTGGTCCTGAATGCCCCTGTTGCAAGTCTGATCCCAGTGTGGTGGATACTATCTAAGAGTTGGAGGCGACTTCCACTTGCAGAAGAATACACTACACTGCCGTAGTCGATCTTAGAGCGAATAAGGCTAGTGTAGACCATAAGCATTGATTTACGATCAGCCCCCCAGGAAGTCCTGGCAAGCACTTTCATGATCCTCAGTCGCTTAGAGCATTCCTCTCGTAGGTACATGATGTGTTTTTGCCATGTAAGCTTTCTATCTAGGACCAAGCCTAGGAATTTAGTGCTTTCGCAGAACGACAAAGTTTGCCCATATAAGGTCAGCTGAGGAATTTGAGTTTGGTTCCTCTTACGTGAGAATAGTATACCTCTGGTCTTTTCCGTTGAAAAACGGAGATTTTTATTCGCAGACCAGGTTTCCAAATCATTTAGCACTTTTTGGAGAGTTCTGCGCATCCATGCATGGTTTTGGAACCTTAGCAGAATCGCCAGGTCATCCACGTAGAGGAATGCTTTAATCGACCCAGGCATGATATTGGCTACTGAGTTTATTGCAATAGCAAATAAAGTACAACTCAGAACACTTCCCTGGGGGATGCCGTATGCTATTTCTTTGCAACTAGAGGTCGTATCTCCTACTCTTACTTGAATATATCTTCTGTGTAAGAAGCTCTTTATAAAGCTGGGAAGAGCTCCCCTGAAGCCCCAAGCATGCAATGTTTCTAATATTGTTTTCCGGTCAACAGTATCGTAGGCCTTTTCCAAGTCAAAAAATACACCCACTGCTTCTTTCTGTTCCACATATGTGTTGAGGATTTCTGCTTCTAACGTCACTAGTTGGTCTATTGTCGACCTGCCTTTCCGAAAGCCACATTGGATGGAAGATAGTAGGTTAAATTTTTCTATTACCCATGTCAAACGTCTGTTGACCATCTTTTCCATGAGTTTTGATAAGCAGCTTGTGAGTGAAATCGGGCGGTAACTACTGGGACTTAATTTATCTTTTCCAGGTTTTAATACAGGAATGACAATAGATTCACGCCATGAATTTGGGTAATTAGAGGTTACCCATATTTTATTGAATACATTTAGCAGGTAATGTTTTACGGAAGGTGGAAAGTTTTTAATCATTTCATTATGGATTTCATCTTTTCCAGGTGTTGAAGATTTCAATTCTCCTATTGCTACTTGCAGCTCCCAGAAGGTGAATGGGCAGTTGTAATCGCAAGGAATTAGAGGATCTTGAGGTGAAGTGTCCGTAAAATCTACTTGATGTTGGGGGTGATTGTCATGGTTTAAATTGGGAGAATTTTGAGAGTTTGAGATGGCTGTAAAGTAGTTTACTAGAGCTTCAGATGTTTCATGAGGATTATAGGTTATTTCATTTTGAATTTTAAGGATTGGAACTTCATTGTTATATTGACCTGCTATGCTCCGAATTTTTTGCCACACTTTTTTTATGGGGGTGTTGATGGATATTGTGCTTATGTAGTCTGCCCAGGAGCTTCTTTTTTTATTTTTCACTAGATTTCTGACAATTGACTTCTGCTTTTTGTAATTTATTAGGTTATCTTTTGTTGGGCTTTTCTGAAATTTTTTGAGAGCTTTATTTTTTAGTGTAATGGACTTCCGACATTCCTCGTCAAACCATGGAGTATGGTTTCCTTTCGGAAGTCCTTTGGTTTTTTTAATTGTCTGTAGAGCTGTTGTAATAATATTGTGGGTGAAACTGTCAATTATCTCATCTATATTTCCGGTGAGCTGTTTTGTGTATTTGTTGAGTGTTTCTGTGAAGTCTTCCCAATTGGCTGATTCAATGATCCATTTTGGATGTCGGTTTATCTTGGGTAAATCAGAATTAAAATTTACAAGTATTGGAAAGTGATCGCTCCCATATTGTTCGCCACAGACACTCCAGGTTAATTGTGTAACAAGGTTTGGTGAGATGAAAGCTAGATCTAAGGCAGATGTTGTTCCTGATCTTGGACAGAGGTATGTTGGTTCTCCTGTATTCAGTACGAGTGAGTCTGTTGTATCTATGATTCTTCTGATGATATTTCCCCTAGTGTTTGGTGTTGCTGTACTCCAGGACTGATGTGACCCATTCAAATCCCCGACTACTATATATGGTGTGGGAAGTCTGGTAATTAGTTGCAATAAGGCTGTTTCATTTATTCGTTCAGTTGGAGGTAAATAAATGTTACAGATGGTAACGTCAAAACGCAATTTGACCCTCATGATGAGTGCTTGAAGTGGAGTTTGTATGTCCAGTTCTTCGGCAAATAGACCGCGTCGAACTGCAATGGCAACTCCCCCGTGGGCTCGCTCATTTTCCCTAAGTTCTATTTCTTTCCTGTAGATGGAGTAATTTTTTATATTTACGTTAATGTTGGAAGTAAGTTTTGTTTCTTGCAGGCACAATATAGCAGGGTTGGAATCTTTTAAGAGAATCTGCAGCTCCTCAAATTGGGTACGAAGGCCATTTAGGTTCCAGCTAATTATAGACATGGCAATATGAATGTGGGGGTAGTCCTATTTTACTGAATATACTATTTACAAGTAGGAGACGTGCTATAATTATTTTGATTTTATTATTATATAATAATGATTTATATATATTTAGATATATGTACATTAGCTTAGCTGTTGTTAGCTGTAGGGATTCAATTATATTTACAAATACTAGGTATGGGATTTTAGGCATATATGAATATTGAGCGAAGAAAAAGGTTTGAGTACCCTTCAAATAATCTATTAGTGTTATTGATATAGTAATATATTTTGAAAATTCATTTTTATTTATTGTAGTTTTTCTTTTTATAAAATAACTTTTTTCCCTGATAATTGGATTTGGTGGTGTGTGTGGATGTGTGTTTGAGTGAAGAGGTGGTTTACTGTTATGATAGTATGTCATTATGTGGGTGTTTATTTTCATATAATGCATAGGGTTGTCAGGTTTCCATGTCTTCACCACTTTTTTTGGAATTTTGTTTTTGTTTCCGCCTAGGAGGAGGCGGGGTTTTAAAGTCCTCACTATTTTGTACCCCGCCCTGTGACTGGGGTACATTAGTGTTTTCACGTCGATCCCGGGAGCGAGGAGAAACGGACCGCTCACGGGGAGGTAGAGGGAGAGAGGTGTTGGCTATGCCTGGGAGAGAGTGAGAGGGTGGGAGTGGAGAGAGAGAGGGAGGGAGTGGAGAGAGAGTGGGAGTGAGTGGAGAGGGAGGGAGTGTGGAGTGGGAGGGAGCGAGTGGAGGGGATGGGTTACAGCCAGTCTGTGACGAAACCGCCGCCTTGGCTCTGGCTACTAGAATCTTCGGAACAGTAGCTACAGAAATACAGTCATCTGTCTGAATACCTATTTCCTTAACTTCCTTTCGTACATTCCTAGCTACTTCTGAATAACTTTTATTAATTGGTTGGCTTTCTTTATATTTCCTTCTAGCTACACTATAAGGTACTTTTTCTTTGAACTGGATTGTTTTAATTTCCTTTTCTTCTATCAACTTGGGGCATTTAATATCTAAGCTTGGGTGGTGGTTCCCACAATTTACACAGTTTGGGACAATTGTTTCACACGGAGTACCGCTATGTAATGGTTTGGAACAGAAATTACATATCGGTTCTTTAACACATTTATCTGCAAAATGACCAAGTTTAAGACAAGTCCTGCAGCGGATTGGGTTAGGGATATACATTTTAACTCTTAATTTTTGGTATCCTACATTAATGGTTTCTGGGAGGGTCGGCACTGAAAATGTAAGAACGTACAAATGTGTGTGTTTTTCTATTCCTGACCTCCTAGTAATTATTCTTTTAATTTCCATCACATTAAAGCATTTCAATTCCTCCAATATTTCAGTCGGATCGATTCCTTCCAAGTCTGGACAAAATATGACGCCTTTTGTTATATTTAACTTCTCATGCGCGCTAACTTTTACTTTTATTGTAGGTCCAAAATTATTTAATTTTAACAATTTATCTGATTGCTCTTTTGAGGTTGTTTCAACCAAAATTGTCCCATTTCTTAACTTTTTTACATTTTTAGGCTCCCCGCAAAGGTTATTTATCGTTTTGGATAGTAAAAAAGGCGATAATTTTGTAAGATCACCTTCCTCATCCCTTTTAATAATTAAAAATTTATTTTTATTTTGTGAAACCTCTGCTAAGGTATTTTTGTAATTATCCAGATCATTGAATATATTTCTTTTAAATCTTTTTGTTTTTGGGGAGCGTATGTCGGGGGGTTTATTCATTATGAAGGTTTTTATTAGTATTTGATTCGAAGCCCTTGAAACTAAAGTATAAAGAAAGTGAACAATAAATAATATTGGGGTTTTAAAAATAAAATAGAATGAAAAACAGAAACAGACAAAAATTTTCCACTTATCTGGCCGGACAAATAGGCCTTTGTCCGGTTAATCCTGTAAAATGCCAGGAGTGTTACACCTTCCTGTTCCTACAGCCTCCTGGAAGCATGTGAGCTCCAGGGCCTATAGGTGTCTTCTTCGTATCAATTATACACTACTTAGCAAGAATGACTACTAAATGAGAATTTTAACACTAATAATAACACTAATTCACTGTTAAATAACACAAATTAACTAAATATTAGAGAGCACTTTTACAGGTTAGTTTTCACTAGCAAAGAAAAAACAGCTGTTCACTCCACATCAGTAGTGAGTTGCATCGAATGGTCCTTTTGCACTTAAGTGCTGCTCATAGTGATATTTCCAACACCAAGTCAGTAAATCACCAATCTAAGTAAAATAATTAGAAATAAAAAAAAAAAAAAAAAAAAAAAAAAAAAAAAAAAAAAAAAAAAAAGTCCGTCACGCAGGAGCTGCATAACTAAGCACTTTCCTCAGAATTTGGGTAGTGTAGATTGCTTTCCAGAACAATTTGCTTAAAATATCCTACATAAATAAAATAAAATCATGAATAGTTCTCTTTTAAATTTGTAATGAGTAACTGATCAATTAATAATTTGCTTCCAGAGTTATGTTTACACATGGTACCTATTACACTTCGTAATAAATACAAAAAACCTCATATTATCGTATTTTGATCTAACGCAGGAACAGGATACAGTCACTCTAGTGGTAGAAAGCGCTCCTTGCGGCGGCTTTGTGAACCTACGTCTGACGGGCTTTTCTATTGAAATATATTACAAAGTAAACCCCCGCTTTCCGATTGACCGATTCAGCTCATTTCTACAACACTTCTTTCTCATGAGTTACCCACGACGTATACCGCGTTTCGTTACAATACAGCAGAAATTACGACCGGTATGAGTATATTAAGAATTTGGGTCAGGAGTAAACCCCCCCCTTCTAATGAACCGATTTAGTTTATTTTTACAACACATATTTACCTGTAGATTACCACTACGAATGCCGAGTTTTGTCGAAATATACCAAAAATCACTGCTGGTAGTGGCGAATTGGTATTGTGGGTCCGGAGTAAACCCCCCCTTCTAATGAACCGATTTAGTTTATTTTAACAATAGTTATTTACCTGTGGATTACCACTACGAATACCGAGTTCCGTTGAAATATACCAAAAATCACGGCTGGTAGTGGCGAATTGGTATTGTGGGTCCGGAGTAAACCCCCCCCTTCTAATAAACCGATTTAGTTCATTTTTATATCTCACTTTTCTCTCTATATTACCACTACGCATACCAAGTTTCGTTGAAATATAACAAATATTACGGCTGACATAGTCAAATTAGTGTTTTGGGTTCGGGGTAAACCCCCCCCCCCCTTCCGGTGGACCGACTTTGGTGGTTAACGAACTCGTTCAATCGTTTGCTAATTGAATGCTATATACCAAGTTTCGTGACGAAAAAACAAAAACTCTGGCCGCTATCGTGTTAACAGACACATATATATATATATATATATATATATATATATATATATATATATATATGCATATATATATATATATATATATATATATATATATATATATATATATATATATATATATAGATATATATAAATTTTAACGGGGGTCATTTTCGGTGTCTACTAGGTAGGATCGATAAAGATTTGAAGAAATTTTTCAAAAATTCCGTCATGAGTCCAACCTCAATAGCTACTTTCCTTCGGAGGAAAGTGCTAATAAGTAAAAAAAATAAATAAATAAATTTAATTAAAGAAAAAAAAAGAATCTATAGAAACACAAGAAATAAATTAAACATTAAATAAACTAGCCTAAAATTCATTAAGTTTTGAAATTAAACCAAAATTTTGAATGTTCTCATATTTTGTCATATATGTTAATATTTTTCAAGTGTGTAATAATGTTGTCAATATGGTGACTGCTATCATTAAGTAATGTCCCTAGGTATGTCCAAGTTCGTTATAAGAATGCAGTCTGTTAGTATATGCTTGACTGTTAGTTCTCTATTGCAGATCTCACATGTTGGTCTTTTAGTATTAGTCATTAAGTATTCGTGAGTAATGCGTGTGTGGCCTATTCGCAGTCCTGCAAGAACTATTTCCTCTCTCCAGGAATTTCTATATGCGCTTGGCCAGTCAGTCAGTGTATGTTTGATTTGTCTTAGTTTGTTGTCCGTCAGATTACTCCATTCTAGTAACCTATTAAAGATAGACATTGTCAGGGTTCGGTCGTATAGTTAAAAAAAATACATTTTATAGATTAAAAAGTGTGTTCCACTATTACTGACGGACTAACATGCTCTTAGGGCAGCTTTTCCAAATTTATTAAAATCCGCATTACCAGAAAATAAATGGTTCACTTCACCGTATTTAGGTCAAGTGTCGAAGAAAATAGCTCTTATTTTGAGAAGAACGAACGTTA